>VFFE01007110.1:2202115-2231983 GCA_008921705.1 Burhinus oedicnemus | reverse complement strand
GGGCAGAGCAGAAGAGGAAAGGGGGGAAAACATCATTTTTTCAGCCCAGCTATTTGAGAGATAATTGTTATAATTTTGTCTCTCCTGAATCTTCTCACTAGGCAAGCTTACTGAGGAAGGCAGATTTCTAGTGTTTAAAAGTGCAATAATTCACACTTTTCTAGAAGTTGTTTTATTAGTCTGAAATATACACTTGACCGTTTCAAATTCTAGGACAAGATCTAAAAAACAAAAGAAAAAGTCAAAGAAAGAGAAACCAAAAAAAGACAGGCAGCCAAGAAAGAAGATCAAACCATATAGTGCTGGGAAAAAGAAAAAAAAGGAAGACAAAGATTTTCACTTTGTCTGGCACAGTGTTTTAATGTTTTTTAAATTGTTCTGTATTTTCACAGTTTCTGCGGATATTTCTGAAATACGGAATTTGCATTTTCTAGGTGGGGAATGCTGCCAAAACTGTTAATCCCAGGCAGATGTAAAGTTGCACCACTATATTGTGATGTGGCTCCTTAAAAACAACTTAAAAGGATAAAAAAAACCCAACAAAACAACCACCCAACAGCCACCACAAATATTCAGTAACCCATATGGTCAATAATTGCTGTTTAATAGTCCTCCTATTACAAACCTAAAAAGCAGCAGCCAGAATTACCAGTAGAGTATTAATAAACAGGAATGAGTTAATAGTGCATAAAGACCTTCTAGTGGAACAGTGGGGGAGTTGAATATTCTTTTCTTAAGTCAGCTGTAAGTAATTACTACATGGTGTGCTTCTGACTATTACCATAACAGAGCAATTGGACGTGAAGAATGGATAATAGTATGGACATGGAGGTATTTTTAGAATATCAGCAGTGAGGCAGGTAAATGCCCTACTCAGGCATAAACCTTTAAATAAGTTTAAATAACTTTTCCTAATGACACCTAGCCAGAGCAGAATTTTGAAAAGATCAATCTAATAAATTATTTAAAGTAACTTTATAAAGACATGTCTGTGATATGTAAATAAGGGAAATGGCAAAAAAAATCCCACGCAGACATTAAGCAAGCAGCCAGCATTACGGTAACTACATAATCACAGGTTTCTCTCTGTGTCTTAGAGTAGTGCCTTCATCTGTTTGAATGTGGACTGTGCTTCGCTTGTTCCATTGGCTGCCCAGGTGAAAACTAAAATAGTCAAAATAAGAACTGTAACTGTGATTGCAGAAGTTGTGGGTTTTCTACAATTGAGTTAGTTGTCCTCAGTGATTTAATGATGCATATCATTTATTTTAAAATATTGTTATAGGAGCATTCACTGAGATGCAGCTTCGTGTTCAAAGGACCGTCCATTATGTTATGCAGCAGGGCTCTTCATGTACAACTACAGGCTGAGATATTGTCTATCAACACAACATATGCTCTCAGATAAAAACAGCTTGAGACTTTTGATTCAGAGAGTAGTAATTTTGAAAATGCACAGAAATATAATTTAAGGAATATTTTGAATTTTTCAGGTTATAGGTCTTTCTCCTGCTATGTTGCTACATAGGGCAGTTGTTGATTTTTCAATTTGCAGGTTTGTTAAGCATCATGGAATGTTTTGGTTCTCAATCAAGAATATTCTTCCCAAGTGGTTGCAAAGTCCTATGCCTGAAAATAAATGCATGTCCTTTTTGTTTCTTAGTAGCACGTGTTCTGCATTCAGTAAAAGCATAAAATAGATAATGCAATGCCATTTATTGGACCAATATCTACATTTTAAGCCACAGGATCTCAGAATGCAATATATTTGCAGGTTATGTTCTGCAAACACAGTTTATACACAACAAGAGGCAATTCCATTTACAGTGTGTCATACCAACAGTTTTATTCAGAAAATTAGTATATACGATGCACTATGATGTCCTTGGTATTGTGTCCATCCACTGATGTGCCACTACACTGGCCAGTTCCCAATGACCTTATAGAAGCAACAGTCCCTGCGTACATGATTTTAATGACGAACAGCATCACAGGTGACAAGTATGTGCATCTTTGTTCCCTCTTCCTCAAATTCTTCATTTCTCATTTGCATGCATACCGACAGACAGGATAAAATAATTTTGGCTCCCCTAAAGACAACCGAGATTGTGATGCTGAGTTCCGCCACAGTATTTGCTACCTTCAACAGCAATTTATGACTAATCTGCTGCAATGTCATTGATATTAGTCCTGTATTTTCATGTAACAATGAGACGCAGCTATAGAAATCACATTGTGCCAGATCCATCTCTGCATAAAGTTGCTGACTTGAGGGCATTTTATCAAGATGGGTTTGGCCCTTTGCAGTCTTCTGCCCCATTAAATCTGAAGATTATGTGTTGTTCTTAGTCAGTCCACTGTTATCATAATGGAGAGCTGATGTTATAATGTGGGTCAAACAAACAGCTAATTGTTCTTGGGCATGGCTTGAGCAAAAACAGAATGGAGAGGCTGAAGACGTTAATAATAGTACTTGGTGCGATTATAATAGATAGCTTCTATCAGAGGATTTAAAATCACTTTGCAAGCTTTGCAAGCACATTGCTAAGTGTTTTTGACACTCCCATTTGAAAGCGAGACCATCATCTTAAGACCATGCCCATACATTTAGATACTGGAGCAGTGAGAGTTTAAACAATCAAGAAAGAAATGCATGATAAAAGGCAAGCTTTGGAGGGTCACGCTAAATGAGCCAACTTGGAATCAAAGCAGAAGTTTGCAAGTGCATTTTTAAACAAACAAGCTAAATAAAAAGAAAACAAGTAGGCAACACTGAAAGAATAAAAATTGCATATAGACAAAGGTTGTTTTTTGGTTTTGTTTTGTTGGGTTTTGGTAGGGTTTTTACCCCAAAATCAAAACAACACATTTGCTGCTTCCTATCGTTTTTCTGTACTACTGCTCATCCAGCAACTGCTTTTGCAAAAGGATGGCACAGGGAAACCTCTGTGCATGGTTAGAGCTCTCCAGTGAAGACCAGGACTCAGAACAACGTGCTGGGTTGCAGGAGCAGGCTTTCTAGATATAAGCAGTTTCAAGGAAAGGACTGACTTCTCACATGCCTAGAAAGGGTTTAGGGTATTTCTGGTACTGTAGACACATGCACACTTTCACACTTACGCACACATTTATTAGAATATTAAACAATAGTACCCCAGGCTATATCCTGTATGTAAAAATTCTACGGAAAGTCTTAAACAGGCAAGGGAGAGAACGGGTGAGAAGGGAAACACAAAGAAAAGTGAAGCAGTGACACAGAAGTCACAAAATTGCAGCTGGAATCAAGGTCACCCAAACTGACTCAGAAACTGATTATGGACAGAATAAATCTGCAGCTCTGGAGCTGACACGGGGGAGGTGGGTGGGGGGAGGCCGTGGCAAAAGTATGAAAAATAAGGTGACTGAACACTGTCAAAAAAGTTTCAACACACAGGAAAACAACATAAAAACTGATCAAAAAAATTTCAGCCAGAGATGCAGGCACCAAATTTCCAAAAGCATGGTAGTTGCAAAGACCACTGTTTTTTTGTTACAAAATATTTTTATTACAAAAATATTATTGCCCAAGCTCCCTGCATCTTTCCATTCCTCAGCCACATTCTTCAGAGGTCTTCCTGTAAGGACCAAGAGGGATGTAGTCAGCAAAAAGAAGACAACAGAGGCATTACCACTTGTCTAGCACATCTGATGTATTTATGGAGAATAAAATTCAATTGTCTAAATTATTAGCCCTAGGGAAATTGTTTTGTAGTTCTCATTCAAGCTGTTACTCAGGACACATTCTGTCCTTCAGAACAGCCTGAAGCTGGTTCTGCAGCGTGAATTCTTCGAAAACAAGATAATGGATTATTTTAAAATGATTCTTCAGGAAGACTTGGATATACTTTAAAGTTTTCCAGCGTGGCACACTGGCCTTACATCTTCCAGCTTAAAATAAAGTGGCATTACTGAATCAATAGTTATATGTAGAAGTATTTGGGTTAACAAAACAGTCCCATTATACGTTTCTACAACACCAAACTTCCAGAAGAATCCCCAAGTCATCTGAGCCGAAAATACAACTTCGATCAAGGTATCAGTCTGTCATGTCCCTGCAGTGTCCCTTGGATATCTCTTGAGAAAGTACTGAGCATATTCAAACCTCCTTCAGTGATGGGCTCAGTGCTAACATGTTTAAAGTTCATGATTATAGATCATTTCCTTAAAATGGCCTCTTATTGCTTTCTTGCTCTTGAATGAGATAGTAAAAAGAAACACCTTTTAAAAAAAACAGAACTGACTCATTCATGCATGGCTGCAATTGTTATTCACATTTCACCGGCATCTCAAGATCTCAGGCAAAAGTGGGACACTGGTCTTGGAGTATGTTTTAAGAGACATAACCTTCCCCAAAGAACTTTCAGTTAGACTATATGGTATCCTTACCCAATACTGTGCAGAGAGAGCAATTTGTCTGAACACTGAGCCTTTATAAATTATGCGACATAAACTTTCAAAGGGTGATGAAGGAAGAACTTCAAAGATTGCAACAATTTTTAATTTTATTCACCCATCTATGTTTATGCCTGATATAAACTAATGGCTGCAAAGAATCCTGTTCTGTCCCCACTTCTGCAAACATAGTCACTTATCTTAGTCACATATTGCAGAATATTTTTTGATAGGGAACAGAGTAATTGTTTCGCAAGCTGAACTGAGAAGCAGATATTCTAGCTGCAAAAAATAACACAGCAACCCGCTGATCACTGGGCAGAGGTCTTTAGCTGAGATGGTGCCTCCAAGTTCATCAAACACTTCTGCCCATGAACCTGCATCAAAGCTGCTTTGACCACATTAATCTCAAGTCAGCTGCTTTTCATTTATGCCTCAGCTTCACCAAGACACAATATCAGAGAAGAAGGTGATCTGAGGGGATAGGCAGTATTGACATAGTAATGAAATTACAGCCCATAACATTTTGTGGTCTGTGCCCATGGTTTCAGCTAACTGTTGAATAAGATCAATAACAGGCTTGGGCCACCTGTATTAGAAGAGCAATTTGGAAGAAAGGAAAGAATAAGAAATTTTTGCAGCACTTTGAGCAATCTCTGAGGAGAAACAAAGTCGTGGTCTTTGCAGGTGCCTAGGTTTGGCTAACAAGGCTCCTGTCTCCCACGGCCCATGTCACATGAGGTCTTGATCAATTTGTTCACTATCTGGAAAAGTTGTGTAAAGCAGGGAATGCTCGAAGAACAGAAAATTTACCCAAGACTGAATAGGATGGGAACAATAGGATACAACCTGTACCCAGCTCTCTGTCTCACTCCTTTCAGGCTTGCTGCAGGGATGATTCACCTACCTGAGTTTCAGGGGTAGAACTGCTGTATATTAAGAGAAAGCAGCATTGTTTTTGGGGTGCCCACAATGCTGGGCTCAGCACCCCAGTGGGTGGATAGCTAGGGGCTGGACAAACAGCAAGGGCTACACCACATACTGCAACAGTTCCCATTTGTCAATTAGGGACCCCCAAGCCACCACTTTTGCAAAAAGGCATCACTCTCCCATTTCAAAGAAGGTTTCCGCACTTTTACTACAGCTTTTTCTTGGCCACAAATTCATCATGTATAATTGCCATTCATCCCATACACTGCACAGTTGTGTGTATGCTGTGACTCAAAACTGCTTCCAGAAAAGCAGTTTTGTTTCAAGTCCAACTTCTGATTTCACGCAGTATCACTCATGAACTGAGCAAAGCTGACACCGGCTTCATTTATTGCAATATAACAGCTAGGCTGCATTTTACTCACTTGCACTGACATGACAACCTGGATATATTCCCACCTCTCCCTACCATTCTCATTCTGGTTTTTCTTCAGCTGCTTGAAACATGCATTGCTCTTTTCCCCTTCTGCCTTGCTATCATTTCTACTCTCCAAACACACTTTTATTCCTCTCCCACTTAATTCATCCTTCATAATTACATATTCCCTTAAGATTCTTTCCTATTAGTTTCTTAGTTACCCCTAATGGGCCATCCACTTACAGGTACCATCATTTGCCAACCTGATCACATTTCTCCATGTACTGCGGTTTGACGGCTAGTTTTCATTTTCTGTTAACTGTTCACAAGGTATCATTTTTCTTAGGCTGTCCCCAGACTGCAAAGGTTCTCAGTGCCTTTACCACAGTCCACGGCAGCAAAGTTTTAAAATTACATCTCCCATTACTTCTAACTTTGTGGCAAGGTGTCCGACAACAGCAGTGAGGAGATCATCAGAAGACTAAAAGTTGACAGGTTCTTCCCAAGCCTTGCCAGAGATACACAGTTTGGGACAAACCTTGCTGCTTGCTCAGTTGGGCCTGTAATGGCTGCAGGGAGAGTATCTAAAGCTGGGAAAAACAGAGGCCTTCCAAAAGTAGAGAAAATGAACAGATTGACATTCTCAAAATCCTCTTATTTTTATGTTATTACTGGCTTTTATTAAAAATATTGTTAAAATCCAACCTGTTTCTATGGAGAGGTTCAATTTCAACAAAACAGAATTTTCTGATGGAAAATGTTTCATCATCAAAAACATTCAAACAGTTCTACTGATAAATTTCCATGTTCTTTTCCTGACTAGATCCAGGGACAACTACGTGAACCTATCCCTGAGCAAAAGGAGTTCCTTAGTTGGAAAAAGGCAAGGTGTTTATTCTTCCTTGGAAGTACAAGCAAAGCAGCAGCTGATAAACAGTGAAAGCAGTATCAAGAGAAATGTATACTAAGTTTCAGCACAGAATTAATTTCTATGGGTAAATATGTATAAATTCCTTACAGTAATAGAATGTGCTGCAAAATTCAACAGGTTTTTCACTGTAATGGTATAAATAATCAAGGAATATAATAAGGAAGAGTAGCAAGAGAGAGACACTGAAAAATACTGTTCAAAATTTCCTTTACTGATTACATGCTATTCCTACAGCAGTAGTCATCCTAAATTTCATCCTAAATTTTTAGACTAGTAGATACAGGGAAGCAAAACCCTCACTATCTGACTTCGATAGATGTGTATGAATTTACAAATTCTGAGGATTGTCCTGATCAGTTTAATGACAAGAAAGAGAGATGTACAAAGTATTTTAGTGAATGCCTCACAGAAAATATTTTAATAATTTTCCAAGTGAAGCCTTTCAAGCTTCTTGAAATAAGGGCTACACAGCCAGGGAGGAAAAAAAAAAATCTAAAACCACAATACTCCCCTGCCCCATCCTCACCATGGACAGCTAAAGAAGTTCAAAATTCATGGGAAGTGAGCACACAAAATCAACCCTGAAGGCCAGAATTGACCATACTCTGAATGAGGAGACGTCTTGGAAGAAAATTTAAGATTTAATCCACTTAAAGTAGAAGAGTCAACTGATAGCCTGTTTGCCACTGAGTTCACTTATTCAACAGCCATAAAAATAACACAGCAATTACATTCATAAATGAAATACTATATGTAAAGTAACAGCTCAAGCTTTTTGAGCTGAATCGTACTCTCTAAAAACCACATAGCCTGACTAAAAATACTAAATAAAGAGAAAAATCTCGCTGACATGCACTATCTATTGACGTTTATTTAGTGCCAGTACATAAGCAAATATTTTAACCTTTTTCTGCACCTCAGTATTGCAGTCTCAGTTCCTAATAATGATATTAAACAGTTCCTAAATTAAATGCTACTACACTATTTCCCAAGATCGTGAAAACAAAACAGAGCAAAACAAAATACAACAGCATTTCTTAAAAGATGTAATGATCAGCAAAAACGATGCATAAAGCCATTATTTTTTGCTGGGCTTTGTTGTGACAGTTACCATGGCTAACCCATTAACATATTTGCTGTACAAGTATGGTCATTCTATGGCCTTAATTAACTTTCAAGTGGAGAGTGCTGTGGCTTACCACTTATTAAATATCCACTACAATAAGTTACAGTTTTACCCTTCCAACCTCACTTAGCCAAGACACCTAGAAGAACCAGCTTTCTATCTGACTATAATTTTGTAATTGCTTTTTACTGAAATTATGTTGAAACTGGACCCCCTATGTAAATGTATTTTGCCTGGTTCATCTTAAATTGGCCACCCCTAATCAGATCTGGTTGATATTTGATTGAATAAGTGGAAAATTAAGTTTCTCTCTGATAATGCTTTGCTTTTTCCTCCCTTTCATTATTTATAATGTAGGCATTTTTTTGTTGAAATTTGAAAGCATGCCCCCTAGAGAACAGCAGAAGACAGACACATCGGAAAGGCTGCTTTGAAAGCTAATCTACTTCTAGTACAACACACAAACAGTGTAGTTACACTAAGCAAAGCTAATTTCAGCAAGCACTTTATTCATGAAGAAAGCAATGCTATTTGAGATTTAATCGAGTCAGAATTAGGTTTTGTGATTAGCTAGGCTGAGCTGCTAAGGTATAGTCATAATGATATCATTATTTCCACACACCCATGTGGCATGAGCATCGTCAAGTAGCGTAATGTTTAAACTTGTATACTGCCAGCTAAAAGCAACTGAATCCACCTCCATCGGGCATTCCACTGGGTATAAAATAGGACTTGAGTTTGGAAAAAAAAAAAATTCTACAAAGGGAACACATGAAAAGGCCACAGGAGTGCACAACTGAAAAATATATAAAAATGCAAATTTCCCTAAACTTCATCTTTGGATGGACTGAAGCATAAGTGAGAACTTCAACAAAGCTATAGAAAAAGATGACAGGTCTGAGTTTCAGAAATTTAAGACAGCAGTAGGATTAGACACTTTGGGTTGTCTTCGCATACATTTCTTATGGGAGTTAATTCCATTTGACATGCAAGACCAAAGCAAGATTACAGAGGCATAGCCCCATGGCGAGGTGTATGCTGTAGCTAAAAGCTGGGATTTGAATAATTGTGCAGGCTTACTCCAAGAATCAGGCGAGAACAGAATGAATGGATTATTACAAGGAACTTTGTACATTTTTAACTGCTGGACTTAATAAAATACCCTGTGTGTAAGGCTGGTATTATGGTCCTCTGCACTCACTCTAGTTGAAGTTTGTGGTAGGATCTATCAAATATGAGAAAAAACAGAAGCTGTTAAAGAAGAATGTGTAATGAAGAATTGGGCAGGGCCGTGCCCCACACGATTTTCTGAGGGAAGCAAATCTGCGGAGCTTTAGTTCAAAATATTCAGGCCCCCAAAAGTTAAAGGGAATTCATTTCCTGTATAAAAGAAGGTTGAAGGAACACAAGAGATTGGATCAGAAAAATGAGGGGACAAAAAAAACCCCTGAGTTTTTATTTCACTGTTTCAGCTTGTTAGCTAGGTCATTTATTACGGAGAGAGATTACTAATCCACACATCATTTTTTTTTTTTTTTTAAATTGACCTCTTCCCTTTGTGTCTGTGGAAGCACTTGTCTGTAAAAGGAGGTAATAGCTGACTGCTCCTTAGAGTCAGTGCTGCTTAATTAACTGTCCAGTGAGAATTATTGAAATACTTATATAATTCTTATTTAGCACTCATTAAAGTGAGGGATACAAATGCTGGACAATGAGAGGTTCAGGAAGGCTTTGAAAAGAGAGAGTTAGTACTCTAATAGCAAAGAATTATGAAAGCCTGCCCATTAACAGTAACAGAGCAGACCTTTCATTTTAAAAGTCACTGACTCAAATCTGGACTTATCTGATATTTTTTAAAAAGCTCCTTCATCCAACCCCCTAGCAATAGCCGATCTCCAATTTCTCCTGCCATCGCTAACCAGACTGCGCAGCAGGTGCACGAAGGAGGTAGATGACACTTCTGCACTGCCCTGTGACAGTGCTGTGGTCACACAGCCCCGTGCACCCTCAGCTGGGTTCGGCACAGCTTTCAGCCCTCCAGCCTGCTCACAGCCCCCACGCACACAGAAAGCTCATCAGCCACTAAGAGTGTACCGAGATAGGTAGGAGAGAACCAGTTGCAACGATTTGTACCAAAACAGTATTAGCAAAGTACATGTACTTTCTTAATGCAGGGCTTTCCTTGCATAAAACACGTCTATGAATATCAGTACACTACCTATAAAGAAAATCTCAGGCGATGATCATTTTGCCCTAAAAATAATCTCTATTTCATTTCAATGAGTGCTTTGGAAGCCTGCCATAAAAGGTGAAGAATATCCTGAATAACTTGGCAGTTTCCAAAATGGAGATGAAGAGCCTGCTGGGTACTGAGCAATGACAAGTTTCAACACCACCTATAACTTACTCTGTGACATGGATTATGGCAATAATAGACTATTGTACAGAAAACAAGCTAAATTCATCAGTACTTTTTGCAAGACTAAAAAGAACATGCATGTGCATCTTCCATGCACAATAAAGTCTTTTCAGAATTAATTGGCCCAATTTCAGTGTGTTTCTTGTAGCAGAACTGGGTTTACAGAGGCCATATGCCTCAACAGTTTGTTCTCAGAAAATTTACCAACAATAGAGAACAGTGTTATCACTGTCTTAGAGGCTTTGAACGTTCATTCCTCCACAGAAGGTGTGCTCCATTCCTCTCTCTAATCTGTATATTGTCAAAAGTTCTTGAATCTACAGGAATTCACTTAGACATGAAGCTCAGACACCCTTTCTATTCATATAATGATTGATGAAACACAAGGGAAAATAAATTGAATTATGTTAAATCTCCCAGGGAAACATAATTAAGCTGTAATACATTCCCTTGAAATCCTTGTATCACTCAGGCTGTGTCTTCTACTACATGATCAATAATAATATTAATTAGACAATTATTTTGAAGGACTTGCATGAAATTTTAGCTTTTACTATGTTTTATACTATTAAAAGCTAAGGATTTGTTTGGTTGTCAACTACAAAATCCTTCTATGTTTCCAGCACAAGGTTTCTAAAGTATTGTGGCTTGGATTTTTGCTTTCTTTTTTGGTACCCATTGCTGTTCTTAATTCTAAAATCTGTATGTCTGTATATAGTTCAGCATACGTACATTAAGAAACCACACTGAAGAGAATATAAACATTACCACCTTACCCTAAATACAGAAGCTGGCCAATTGCATGGATTATGCTGGTTTCAATTTCTCTTTAACTGGAATCCTAGGCATTAAATATTCGTACATGGCAGTTATATTAAATGACCACCAACAACATATGCCTCCATCACAAAATCAAAACATGGCATGTACTTCCAGATCTCCAAGCAGAACACGAAGCAAGAGTTCTGGGAGAAAAATCACAGCAGACACAGCTCAAAAATATTTGGGATCAGGAGATAGTACGAAGAAACTTAATTTGTTACTAAAAAGGAACTAGTGCCATCAATTTTCTGAAGGAATTTTGCCATAGATGGAATTTGTGGACAAAAAGGCTTTGGTGAACAATAACTCTTGTCAATGCAACAAAATTATGTTGAAGACGATTGTGTGGTTTTACTACCTACAGATAAATATAAATAATTAGTGTGCGTACATATACATGTATTTTAGTATATAGATTTATGAATATATATAAAAGATGAAATATATTCTGGTTTTAACAACATACCCTTGCTTATGAAGGCTCATGCTAAAAAACCCAAATAAACAAAAAAAGGAAATTAAAAAAGACCCTTATATCTTGGTCAGAAAAAATAATTAATCCATATGCAATGGTGAAAATGGCATAAAAAGTATGGCGGTTCTGACCAAGTCTAAAATTCAGTCTCAAGCATCATTCCTAAAGAGTGACCAAGACTTTCATCAAATGTCACATGCTTTGTGCTGTGGATTTTTTTCCAGGGAACTCTCACTAAGCAAACAGCTTCCGGTTTCACGAATGCTTGTAATAAACTCTCGTCTATGGAAGAGAGACGGACTTCTCAAATACAAAAGCATATATTACAAAAAAATACAAAAGGCTTCTGAAGAAAGTAGACATTGAATTTGGAACACTAAATACTATTATGAAAGCCTTAAATAGAACAACAATAATTAGAAGACTACCTTGGTTATTTCTGAAACCGCAACAATAAAGCAGTTTAGTAAGGTAACAGGATCCAAGATGTTAATAAGTTGGGTGTTTGCTTGTTCTTTTAATAACAAAGGCATTGAGAAGGCAAATTTCAGACCTTGTGGAAGAAGGCAAATAATTTCTCCCCAAAGGCAGAGGAAAGATTTCTCAAATGAGCTTCATCCTAAAAAAGATCAGAGTAAAATATATGAAGCAAGATGACATAATGGGCTGTTGCTTAAACGCAGCCACCGATAGTACCCTATTCTGAAAACTAGGCTGTGGGTAATTGAATGTAAGATGAAGCAAAAATATAGAAAAGGCCAAGCTGAAGCTGAAGAATAAAAATGCAGTGTGTGTAACAGTATTGAGAAGAGTACAGCTCTGTAGAACTGATTAATAAGAAGAGCAGTGAACAGTACAGAGTGGATTTGCAGAGATTAGAACGTTGCAGGCTTTGTCCAAAAGACTGTATAAAGTTCTTATTTGGTTTGAATTTAAATAGAGTAAAATTTATCTAACACTGTTAATGTTTCCCTTTGACCTTTAAATGTATCTACCCTCTACCCCAAAAAAGGACACTTTAAAGAAAAACATGTTTACGCTCTACTATTTCATATGGCCTGTGCATGTGTGCATGTGCTTATGCATACATGTGCAGAGTCTATTATATTCCTTTGCACTATAGTAAGAAATCAAGAAAGCCATTATAAACTAACTGCTTTAATGCTGGTAGTCAAATTCAAGAGAACATATACTTTTTGATAAACCCTTAAAGTCATGTTCCTGCATTAACAAGTCCAAATATTAGAAGTACAAGATTGCATAGTAGGAACTTGGTAATTTTTGTTTCAAAGCTCTCACAAACACTCCACTGGAACACACATTGTAGCATGTGGCAGCACCACTTCAGAGAAGTTTAAATCAGGAGTGAGAATTTTTTATGAAGAGGTGAAACATAAAAATGGACCAGGCAGTAAAACTGAAGATAATTTTCAAAAAACCAGAAAACTACAGGCAGCAACAGGATACTGAGTGGAGATAGCAGCATCAGAAAAACATAACATTCAGTGACAAGTTAATGATAAAGACCATCATTACAGACAGAATTAAATATTTAATGGATAGAATCTAAGGGAAAGACACCAGAATGCAGATTTAATTTTCTGGCTACAATGCTGCTTTCAATATGTCTTTGAGGCAGGACTTCTATACCTCAGCTATCATGTTTTAGAGAATTTATATCTCTTCATCATATGAGACAGGGAGTTGTGCTCAGTCTGGAAACACTCACAGTAGCCCCAGCTGGGAAATACAAGTTTTTATTTCCATTAAGGTAAAATATTTGCCACAGACTTAAAACCAGAAACAACCAGAGAGAAAGCCACAAGGACAAGGGTGTTCCTAAAGGCAAAGCACATAATGACTAGCAAAGAGAAGACATTAAAATATTTAAGATTATCCATGCAGTTCCAGTGAAGAAACATGTTTGTCAGCAACAGAAATGCTGGTTTTTAGTCCCTAACCTGTTGCCATTTTGGAGAGGGGTTAGAAAGGATTTTTAAGATCCAGTCATAGCAAGCCAGATTTTTCTTATCTAACTTTCCCTGTCTAAAAAGGTACAAATTAGAAACCCAGCTCCCTATACAGTCTGTGAAGGGGGACAGGCACAGAACAAAGGGAATCACCCTGTAGAGGTGACCATGTCTCTTCACGGACTACAGAGAGGCAAGAGCAATAGTCTAGAATATGGTATATGCCCAACATGAAGGAAGGCGAATCTCACCTCACACACTGATCCAGAAAGCTGGAGAATTGACCTAGCTGAATCTTACCTTCAGCCAGCCTTAGCTGGTGCTCCTCTAGAGATTTTGGGTACCTCTATGAATTCACCTCTGGAGTTTGAGTAAATTTCAAGATTTTGAAAAAATATATATAATCTGTTTAAGAAGTGAAAAGATAAAAGAAGAAAAGACTAATTTTAAATGTAGCTTTTCCTGCCTCCATGCATGCTCACCAATGGCTCTTCCTATATACAAAGTTGACTGAAGGGAGGGGTGGGATTGAATAACAAATTGATGTGATACAATCACATCATTCACAATCACATAATGGACTATATCCCAATTTTCAAAAGGCATAAAGTATCCTCATTAATACGATAAGTGCTGCAGTCAAATCAGTACTATGATTTTATCAGGGTTTTTGACTGTACATGAATTAGAATATAAAATGCATACAGAATTTTTAATGGGAAGGCTTTAACATTCTGTGAATGTATTTCTCACTGTCATTTACATCGCATTAAAGTGAAATTCCACATAAAAGCATAAAGAGAATACTCTATGTCCTAAATTATAGTTTTTCATAGTTGTCATGTCCACATACTGGGAATCGTATTCACAAGCTGTAATATTATCTTAAATCTGAAAAGGGTAAGGTATTTCTCTGTTTGTTTGGTATGGCTGGCAAGTGGAGTTGTTGCACAATAAGGTCAGATGGTCAGGATGAAGCCTACAGAGATCTTTTAGGGATGCAATTGTATTCACTGCCTGTTCCACAACAGGTTGCTAAACCCTGGACTTCTAGTTCTCATTCTCAGCAGGATGCTAAAATTGTTACCATGTTCAGAGATATGTTGTTATCATCTTCTTGTAGCTCCTCTCATTTTTCCACATTGCTTTCAGACATTAGTTTAAAACAAAGTTTGCCAACAAATATTTGTCTTTAATTCCAAAGGGATGCATTTAGTCTTTAAGAAATAAGTACATACTATTTCTGTATGCATCTACTTCATGTTAAATTTTACCATAAAAACTAGCAATATCAGTTTTTACAATCTCACCTATTTTATCAGATCTAGTAGTTTCATGCTGCTTCAGGTTTGATTAATCTCACGGAAAAAGAGCCTGTAAACTCAGATTTGTTCCATGCTCATCAAACCACCTGGCACAGACTGAGTGATGTTTCCAACCAACTTTATTATAGTTGGTCTAAATTCTTCTCAACCTTAAATGCTGTCAATTAAAATGTTATTTTTTTCCCCCAGCACAACTAGAAATGTTGGATTGTAATGTAAGTCCTGGAATGTAAAAGAACGTAACAGGCCAACGTGCCATCCACAGAACAACACCCTGCCGCCTTCTGGCTGCACCTTTTTAAACAGATGCAGGTGAGTTCCTTCTAGAGGAACAGCAGGTATGAGCACACTAGGTACTTCTTTAAATGCTGAACACGCAGGAACCACAGAAGGTCTTAGGGGTACTCTGATATTCAAATTTGGAGTTCTTTCCCTGATGGAAACAGGTGTCTTGCAAATACAGCATCTACACATCCTTATTGTAATCTGTTATCTGTATTGCACCACAGCAAAAGCGCACAGTTACTGCTGCCTCTCTCCATTTGGCTGCCTTGGAGTACACGCAGCACCGTGTTAGTTAGTTTGCACCCCCCCTGCAAACTGGGTTCACTGACCTTTCTCAGTCTGCAGTCATTTGGTTTTCTATTTCATCTACGTTATTTTAGATATATATATTTTTTAATATTCTGATGTTGACAAAGGCCTCACCTTTGTGGGAATCAACTGCAGGATTCCAGGGTATGCCAAGTAACTGCTGGACTTTAAACGGGGAAAGATGGCATAGTCTTCTTTTTCATTCTTTTCTAATTTTTCAAATATTGGATCTTAATCTTCCGTTCCTACTCCCCTCCCCCCCATCTCAATAACTTCCCATTGGAACTACTGGTATCTGCAAGGATTTTTTTCAGTATATATAGCATCCAAACATTTGGGTGGAGGAAAGATATGCAGCATCTAAGCATCTGGGGGAGAAAAACCAGGAAATTGTACTGGATTCATCGTCAAAGCAGCTACAGCTTTAGCTGCATCTCTTGCTTGTGAATTTACAGATACTTTCAGGCCAGAGAGCAGCAAATATTGGCATTGCTATATTCAGGTTCTAGTAACCATTTATCCATGCCGGGGCAGGAATGTTACTTCTTGAAAGAACCACACAGACTGTTGTGTATGATCAGTGCTGGTTTTAGTACTGCATAAAATCACTAAAAGACAGGACTTTTATTTAGTCAATGCAAAATAAAGAATTTGTAGGAAGTGATACCTCCTGCAACTGCCTTTTTGCAGAGCAAACAATCTGCTACTCAGTTGCAGAAAAGGAGATAAGTTAGAGAAGTGAGAATGGTACTTCTGACTGAATCTCCCAGGAGCAGGTTATGCAGAAAGAAAACTCCCTCCCTCCTTTCATCTTTATCCTTGATACCCACAACCACAGGTCACTGTAAGTGTGTATGTCAAATACTCATCATTTCAGTTGCCTTATTTACTGTGCCATATTGTGCAGTTTTCATTAGGAAGAAGTCAAAGCCCTCCTAGCATGCATTTCCCAATATTGGGAATGAGGACTTTAAAGAACCTACCATTGGCTAAACAGCTGCAAAGGAAAGTAAATCTTGCCCATCACAGGTTTCTTAATCTGCCTGATTGGCCAGGCAGAATCCCTGTTTAACGGTCTGAAAGAAAGGACCGCTTTGAAACATCACACTGGGAATAGTTCTTGCCAAAGGAGACGCTTGTGCACTAACACTCATGCAGGATGATCTATTTGCTATACCTGGGACATAACTAGCATCCAAATAGTTAGCACAGGGTACTTCAAACAGCAAACTGGAGTGACTGGGGACACAGGCACACCGCTTATAGTGAGAGGGAAAGGGGCATACGCCCTTATGCATAATACAGCAGCTTGCTGTGAGCCCCAGCGCTCACTCAGTGCAAGCTGCGTGTGTCAAGTCCTGATCATTCAAGTCCTCTCTGACTCCTACCTCTGAAATGCATCTAATTTTTAAGAGGAGGACAATTCTACCCATCCCAGAGATCACTCTCCCAGCATTTACTATCAAGTGATTGTACGTAACAATCAGAAGCCTCTCGTGCATGACAGCCCAACCAGCGTGGTGTTTTCATAAAATCCTCCTAACACCCGGTGTTACTTTGCTGCTCCAAGTCTTTCTCCTCCTTGCTAAAACCATGTTGAAAACACATTTCTTTTCCTCAACTTGTTTTTTTTCAGACCTCTACTTTCTATCCCTCCTGATTCCAAACACTACAGAATGAGAAAATATTTACAGTAATTTGGGGCAGGTATTTTCAAAATTATTTCTATAGATATTTTCTGTCAATCCTGTGGGCAAAGTCAAGGAGTTACAGGGAGACAAACAACTAAAAATAATAGTCCTGATTAGGGCATGGTATTATTGAACATTTCACAGATGATATCTTACACAGTCAGCTTTAATCTTGTTACAAACAGAAATTAAGAATATTCAGGCTCTTGGGTTGTGAAAAATCCAAGGAAAATCCAGCGTATTTCAGTAGATGGTACTGCTATCTAATTAATTAACTGAATATTCATGCAACAGGTGCCACTTTTTTCCAAACCAGAAAGGAATTGGTGCATTACTGTGGTGTTAAGTGATGTGGTATCAGTTTGCAGCATCATATTTTAGGTGAGATATGAAACAGAGGTCTGATCTATAATCATATTCATAGATCACAGGGTATATTTTAATAAGTGTTGGCGGGCTGGCGGGCTGTACTAGATTTAAATTTGACTAACTCAGTTTCAGCTCTAAAATCTCCTTTGCAATTTCCCTTGAACACAGAAGTCATACTCGCACCCTGCTCTAAAAATGTTGTAATGTCACAGTTTATGAAGAATACTGCCATGCTGAGAGCACTGCAATTGTCTCCCAGGGAGCTGATTCCCACATACAGGGGCATTAGGGACAGGACCATTTTCAAACCTGACCTTCAAAGGTAAGCAGTGAGACAAACACATTCAAATCTAAGTTTGAAAGTGAAGTTTGTGATACTAAAAGGTTACTTTACCGTTCTTTAGTGTGTATTTATATACATATTCATATATAAATGTGGAACATTTCATGAGACAAAGCTACAGAAGCAGTATTTTATAATTTTAAATATAATCTTTTCTGTCTTTCAGCACCTTTCAGTTCTTCCTATGAATGCCTTTGGCTCTAACGAGATATAACAAATCAAATAAACATGAAGAAAAAAAGAATTACAAAAAAATGGATAACAATCATTTTTACACGTACAAAATGCACAGTATGTTGATGAGTTAGTCTGTTTCTATCAGAAATTCAATGTGCATATATGATAAATCTGATCAGCTGTTTGCATGTAAAAGATATGTAAGTCTTTACTTGAAGTTTTCTGATTAGGATTTTAGGTATTATTTCTGATGTTTTTCCAGATTGACATCCGTGGTCTACTTTGATAATGAATACCCCAAGAGAGCACAGAGACAAGACTGGGTCTCAGAAGCTAGGAGCATTTCAATCAAAGATGGTTTGTTAATAATAAAGTAAGAAAAAAAGGCATTTGCTTCTTTTGCAGTGACTGCAGCGCTGACCCTCTCTTGGTCCTGCTAGGCCTGTCTGAGCAACAGCAGAGTTCAGTGGTAATTAAAGCAACAGTGTTGTGAAAAAAGTGTGAATTACTTTTACAAGAAGACTTGGATGTTGCTACCGACTGACAAAGCACAGCAGGAGAACTCTGCTGGATATTAAAGAGCTATGGTAGTCACTGTATTGTAAGGTGGCTTTTCAGCACAATGCAAAATTGTGACTTTTCACAAGTTTATACCTCAGGAACCATTTGAGTTATCGGCTTAAAATTTAGTATGTTTTATAAGGCACATAGCAGACACCATAAATGTGTCATACTTGGTAAAATCTGATCCTGTTTAAATTATGTAGACCCTAAATTCAATTTTTACCCTTCAATTATGACTTCACTGGGTAATTATTGCAATATTACAGCCCAGACTGTTGTGCAAAATTACAGAAAGGGCTACATATTCAGACATCTCTCAGCAAATTATTGCTGTGTCAAATAGCCTGAATTTCCATTTTTGACATTTTTAAAACTAAAAAGCATAGCACCTCACATTTTTGGCATTGCACAGAGCATATATACCAGGTATTATACAGCAGCCCTGTACTGTATAAATATCCTTCTAAGACAACATGGTTCTGTGAGGCAACACAAAGGACCAGTTCTGACAAATGCTTCACTGTCTCAATGTTTCTTCTATAGTCATCGGAAAAAATGCATGTTACAGCACTTTATTTTTTTGTTGGCGTGCAGTAAGAACAGGGGATGGATCCTGAAGTTAGTCTTGTACATATGTAGATCCAGTAAAGACAGCATATACAAATACAGTTATTCCCATTATTCTGAGAAAATAAAGGTTAGAATTCAGCTTAATAATCCACAGACTAAAGGGACGGAATCTTCAACACAATGTGACGGTGTTGTCCTTCAGGGTGTGATATGATTTGATTCAATAGTCAGTACAGTGGTTTCTGAATTAGTTTTCAGTACAGCATGAGGAATTTATATAACCAGCAATATAAAATTTTCATTTTAAGATTTACTTAAGAGCTTGAAACAGCAAATAAGGATTTTCTAAATATTCATTCAAGTCCTATTTTGAACAAAATCTTGGACGTACTCTGAGTAGTCCAGCTAATTTGCAATTTACACAAAAATCACAAAGAAGGGGGTATTTACTTGCATGAACTCTCAAAGTGAAGTTTAGCACTTTTTGTCCCAGCAGATGAACACAAAAGTCCAATGGAATTATGAAAATCTATTCATGAGCCTAGGACCACAGTCACATAAAGAAACGTAGTCTGATATCTGGTGTTATCCCTGGGGTTAGAAGCCTCATTACCCAGGAAAAATTTTTCCTTCTCAAATTTTTTGAAGACAGTTGGTGTGTGCTCTTCACTATTAAGGCAGAGCCTGGGTAGCCCATAGAGAAAATGCTACACATACACTCAAGTTATGCAGTCCTGGGGTTACCCCAAGACAAATCACTGTACACTATTTAGAAGCGGTTTGACAGAAACGGTATGAACAGTCCTTCCGCTAGGTAGAGCAGTTCCATAAACTGTGTTCATGGATTCTTGTACTGCAGTGAATCACACTGTTGTAAAAATCTAATATAAGAATAATTTTCCTGAAGTTTTGTTAACAAAATAAAACCACGTATTCCAGAAACCCCCACAGCTGGGAGGGGGGTGGTAGTGGTGTGTGACTCTGCAACGCCCAGCTGTCACAGAATAAAGGCATCAAGAAATGCAGAAAATAAAGTTGGAAGAGAAGGGACACAAAAAAAATAAATAATCTCAAAGAATTTGAGGCTCCTTCTCTAGTATATGTTCAAATAATAGGTACTGTTTACTGCACCTAGACAATGAATAGCATAAAAATATTTCTTAATATTATTCTACCTGATTTTTTTTCTGGATTTCTAGATAGGCAACATGCACCCTTTGTTCAACCCTTTCTATGTCTCTCAAAGCTTTGGTAGTTCTTAAGACCTGATTCAAGTCTTTTGTGCTAGGAAAAATAAAAAAAGATTGCTAGAATTCAGAAATACAGTTCAAAACAATAAACCTCCACCTAAAAACTCAAATGCCCTGTTACCTCTCTCAGATATACACACAACTGTACATAAAAATAATCAGATCTCCAGCATTCATACTGTAAACACAGTATCAAAACAAATGTCCATGAAACTAATCCCTTTAACCACCACTGACTCCTAGGCTGCCCTGTTCTTATCCATAAATAATTCTGTCCTTGAAATGAAGACTTTGAACAACGCTTTTTGACTAATTTACAGTTAGCAAACCTTTGGTGTCTGTAAAAATGATACCAAATATGAAAAAAACCTCACTCACCCTAGCATATCATCTTTCCTTTTACTTTTCATTCAAGGAAAGCTTCATTTTTGCAATGATCCAGCAAAAGATTTGATGATGTACTTAATATTAAGCATATGTAGTTTCTCATTTGCTTAAGTGCTTTGATGGATGAAGGTCAGAGTGCTTCAGGCCTTAAAGGATGAAACCTAAATTTTGTCTCTCACCCTTTTCCCCACCCTGAACAAAACTAAACTAATAGCAAAATTGATTAAATCAGTGCAAAGCTTAGCGCTCAGTTTATGACATGGGATACTGAATCAGTCAAACCTCTTTCTTTACCATAACATCATGAAAGCCACAGAACCTGCATCTAGAATGAACATAAAAAGACATGACTACTTGCTTTCTCCCATGACAGATGGGTAGTCTCAAAATTACAGGTTGGAGCCATCATTCCTTGCTTACACGTTTAAGAAGGGTGAATCGCATTATTAACTAAGCGGCTGACATGGCTGTTTATTCCCAGCCACAGTCACATGGCAGGGGTTAGGGTATTGGGAAGTTAAAATCCTTGTCCCATCAAATAAATCTTTGTATTTACTCCAACAGCTGATCTTAATTTTGAAGGAAGTTGCTTGTGCTCAGTGCCTGACAGAAATGGCCCATGAAAGAAAGGTTCCTTGAGTGAGACTATTTGTGTGAGTGAGAACTGCTCGCCACCACGAAAAGTCACATAATCAGGCACTTAACTTGAAAGCCCAGTACACTTTACAGAACAAAACCAGTGAGTAATGTGTCCAATTAGTAACAAAGACCCAGTTGCTTTTTGATCACATTTTATATCCTTCTCTTGCTATGTGAAGAGAAATGCAACAGATACAAATGCATGTGACATGTCAGTCGTCAACTCTCTTTGTCAAACGGAAACAATTACAACACAATTAAATGACAGTCCCATGCTAAATACATTGAAATGAAAACAGGCTTTTACAGCATTATTCTAGTCACATTCTCTAGCACTTGGTTTATCACTTAGCAGTACTGCTCAGCTGAACCGTTATTCTGTGCTTCTTTTTTGATCAATTTTACAGTTAACCTGAACTTCTCTGATCAATCAGATCTTTAGATATTCACAAGCTCAACCTTAGGAAGAGCCAGAAACCTTAATTTAATTATTATCCAGTGGGCCTATATGAAAGTGTGCATATAAAAGCCAGTATTCATACTACCCAATTGTTTTCTTCAGTGGCGAGAACAGTATTTATACTGTGTGACCTTTACAGAATAGAGAAGTAGCAGAAATACCTTTGACTGCTGTTTGTTTGTAGACGTATGGATTCCGAGATGTTACCAGGCAGTTCATACACCTACTTAAAGAACTTCCTCTACATGTAACAATTCTGATCTCTTCTCAAGCAGGAAACAAATTTTCTTCTTTTTTTTTTCCTGTTTCAAAAAGACTTTACGATAGTGTCCATTTCTCTCTGAGCAACATAATTCTCTGATGCTAAAACCATGAAGTCCCTACATACAAAGAGCTCTGGCAGAGGTTAACTATGAACTCAAACAATGACACACTTGGTTTCAAAGCACAATATTGAAACCTTTTTCTGTGCAAGCAGAAGATGACCCATGCAAATGCAGAACTTGTTTTCTGAGAAGTAGGTGGGAATGGGCACTCCTAACATTGAAATCAACTAGAAAAGTCAGGCAGAAAAAGCTTTCCAAGATAAAATTAGTCTACCTTATAATTCATTTCAAGGGCAGAGGCGTATAGAACCAATCCTGCCAAGTTCTGAATACCTCTTGAGTGGTACTAACCGTCTCATGTTACTTTTAAGTTCAGTGTTGCCTTTCCCAACCTGTCAGCATCAGCCCCAGAATCAGAAGAAGGAGGGGAGGCAGAAAAGACAAAAAAAGACAGAATAAGAAAGTAAAATCCATGCCTTTTGGGAATACAGACTGAGCAAACATGCCCACTCTAAAAGTCTGAGAGCCTGCAGCTGTTCACTGACTTTGATTCCTTTACCATAGCTAGTGCTAAATAATACAGGGACAAATTGCCATGTGAGAATGTAAGACCTAATTTTTTTTTTCCCTCAAATCAGCTAATAAACCGTAAGACTTACGTATGATCACATGACTGAGAAGGCAATTTGTTAAAATGACACAACAGGTTAGGAATGCATTACCACTAAAATCTTTCACCTGCTCAACAACGTATACAAAAGTATGTTCCTAAAATACAATTTTTAAATAGATACAGATAGAACATGGGGGTTCTGGGTGACATTCCATCACTGCCAGTACACCTTTTAATTAGTATGTAATGAACACACATCACCGACACTGCATCTTTTATCATGTTAAACTGTAGAGACTTTCTGCTATAACTATCAAAGATACAAAATAGCTACAGTAAACAGATCACTCAGAAAGTAACCTAAGTAAAACTTGTAGCCATTTTACTTAACAATATTCCCTTGTAGTGCCAATATTGATGACTCCTTAGTGGCTTGGGGGATTAACACTAAAAAAAGCCTAAACAAAAAAAGATGAAAACAGCTGAAAAAGTGAAAATAAATAAACGGATGTCTCTCAGTATGAGATAATTATCTTTTTTTCTAATATGGGCTTTGTCTCAATACTGACTTCATGAGCTAACAATCAAATGGGCTCCTACTAGAATTCATAGAAAACATCCAGTTTTCCCCAAGAACAGAGATCATGCCTTTCTATTACATTACAGATCAAATAGTTCAATTCTCACCATACTAGCCTCAAAATATTACACTATAAAAAGTAAATTTGATTTTAAAAAGTACCTATGGATTTTTATAAAATGAAGGCACAAGCACTTGAGTAAATTACAGTCTTGTTGCTCACAAATTACAAGATGTGCAGCAGATATGGGTGAGTTTAAAAGATCATATTTAACTTATTTTTATCATGTCATGTGTCATCCTAACAAGATAATTTTAACAATTATATGTTGTTATAAATTAACACCTGCAATAGTTTTGTTTCCAACCTGGATTTAAAGTGGGATTAAGGGAGAACAAGGCCTTCTGCATACTGGACCTCACCTTTCTGCCAGCAAATAAAAGAGATGGACTAAGTCTAATCACCGACAAGCAAGGAGGAGACAGAAAACATGCAGAGGCAGCATAATGTGAGTTTATGTCAGAGGTGCCGTGCCTGTGACTACAAGCAAATAGCAAAACCCCTAGTGATCCACAGTCAGACAAGTGGTATAATTTCCTGTAGAGACACTGCTGTTGGTCTCACCACTTGGTTGCCTCAGCTAATCACCTCATTTGCCTGCTTTGGCCATTTGGCGATATAAAGAATGAGGCACAAACAGGTGGCAAAGTGCGGTGGCACCAAGGGAATGAAAAGTAAATGAAGATCTAGAATCATATGAGAGGTTAAACTAACAATGATAAACGTATGGTGTCATCTACACTGCTTTTTTGCCTATGTAGGCCAAGTATATGAAGAGGTATGGCCCCAGTGCAATGTAAGGGCTCTGACAAAATATCCCAGTACAATTAGGTGTGCAAAGTTGTGCTTTTCCCCAGTGGTAGCACAAAACTCAGTACTGGCATGACGCAGAACATGAGTCCTAAGAAACACCAGTGGGTAGAAGCTTCTGTACGCAGATATGCACATAAGCTACCAACATGCAGACTATGAGAACAGAGAAGATGACACACGCACAAATTAATATTAAACACAATCTACCAAATTATTATTTGCATCAAATTATGATGCAAAGTGAAGACTACTCTACCACTTCAGACAGACAGTTCATTTACTCAGAGAGATTCTTAGAATTAAAAGAAAAGCAGAGAACAGCAATCTCGCAGCAATTCCCCTCATGACAGGCACAAGCAAGTGTGATTCTACGGCACAGCAGGGACTTTACCCCGAACTCCTGAAATACTTTCTATGGGCCAACTGGGCTGTTCAGCCTTCAGGGCAAGGCACGTTACAGGATAGCACCGAGTGAGCAGCACAAGCGTTCAGCGTGAGCTGTGCCTTTAAAGTGGTTCTTTTGTCCTGTCTGAAAGATGAATGTAGTTTGCTGAAACTGAGTTTCTCTAGCCCAGTTTGTACAGGTACAGTGGCTGGCAATATCTGCAGCCAAGTTTTGTAAGGTACAGCTCTTGAAGGTACCTCATATACTAGTGTAAGTGGTAAGTAAAATAAGAAGAAAATGATGACATTCTTCAAGAAACAGCTTTAGGTCCTTGAAAATGATTATTTCGGTTTGCCTGCAACTGTAAAAATGAGTTTCAGGTAATAGCTTTTCTTTTATATAGTAAATGATAAATGAGCATTTAAACATTGACTCATCCACCAACGAAGATATAAAGAACATAAAAACTCACTGTGCTAACAGGGAGTTTGAGGACTAAAGTCACCTGATTTTTCAACCTGGTGATTACACCATAAGGATGTTCATTTGTCTTTACTTCCACTCCAGTGTTCCAAAAAGTATATATATTTCCACGAAAGACAATCAACCCTTTTAGCTTCTGCCATTTATATTTCTGCACTAACCCCCACAAGAGTCTTCTGTTCGAAGTTCATGGGTCTTTTATGACCATAAAGACTGTAAGTGGAATATTCTGACCTCAGGATATCTAGAGAGAGCAAAAATATTAAGACACCCTCCTCCAGTGTTCCCCCTCACTCAGTAAAGGATTAAATACCCTAAGAAAAAATTCTGTGAAAAAAGAGTCTTATCCACTTTGATTACCAACAGCAGTTCACATAATCGGCTCCTCTTGGTCTCAATGTGACAGGAATGAGAAATAAAATCATTACGTTGGGCCCAAGATTTTTCAGATGGGGGGAAATAAAAAAATCTAAGCCAAAATAATAGAGTATAAGGATAGAGCTTTATGATTATTAACATGGAAGTTTTCATTTTTTCGTACCTTTTCAAAGCTTTATAATGAATACTGATATGAGAGAACTCCAACAGCACAAACAGAAGTTCACCTCATAATAACTATTATTTAACAGATCAGCTGAATTTTAATATTTCAAGAGACAATCTGTGTTCATGGTGAGTCAGAGGTATAATTTCTTGTCAAGGTTTTACTTCAGTTGTCTCCTGCATTATGAAAGGAAACCATAGGAAGTAAGCCATTAACATTTTACTGTGGTCCATGCAAGAAAATCTTATACTGAGTTTTTTGGAGGCTTTGAGCTGGGGTTTGTTTTGAATCAAGAAGAAAATTACTCAGTGCAACAGTACAGCCTGCGTTTTACATTTTCTGTTTTGAAGTATAAAACGTGTTTCTTAGCTTTCTCACTAAACTACCATAGAGATGCTTGCCCAAAGTATATGCAGCTTTTTGAAAACAAGTCAAGATCTTAGCTAATTTCAGCAAATATATATTTTCAAGTAAAAGCACACCTTTTATGTTTTGTTCATCAATCTCATTGTCTATTTTCTCCAATAAAATGGATTCCTCCTACTCAAATCCTTGACAGACCAACAATATTGCTGTAAGTTTTGGAAGTGCCCTGCGTATGGTGAACACTATCATAATGAAAACAAACAAATTAAATTATGCAGACATTTAAAAGGAGAAATTGATTTCTAAAAATGCTCATGGACCTGTTCATGGGAAACTGTCAAAAGAATCAGTCAATGAGGAAGTTAGAAAGCTATTTGGTTCAGCGATGTGATTTTTCCCCTCTCTGTTGACGGATGGGTGAAGAATATTGAGCTCATGAAATTTGGTAAGACTTGCTTTCCAGCATTCACAACCTCTGGAAAATAGCTGGCTGCAACTCTGTGTGAAAGCTACTACACCCTATAAATGGTTTCCTGTGATCTGAATACTGAAATAAAAATAGACCAAGGATGCTGGAGAGCGTGTAAATTAACTAGGGTCTTCAATCACTGGCATTCCAGCAGTCAGAGAGTAATTCCTTAATCGGAGTGGAAGTATAAACGAAGGATAGAATCAGCATGAAAAGGGGTAAAAACACAGTTCAAAGTGGAACGTGCTCTGTAAAGTCTACATGCAAAATTTGCCATTGCAGTAGAAGAAACGAGGTATGTTTGACAGTAATGCAATAGTTCCAGCTTAGCTTGTCAAACACTTCCTGTTGCAAGACCCTCCATTTAAGGTGCTTATAACTTTAATAATTTGTCCCAAAATATCCTCAAAATTAATTGTTTGGTAAAGTTTAAGCAAAACCAGTATGTTTTTAACGGATGTTAAAGAGAAAATGTTGACTTTACAAATAAAATCAAAAAACCTCTCCAAACCCCACCTGCCTTTCCCTGAGAAATACGTCTTCATGTTTTGAAACATTGAGTTAAATTTTGGCATGGAAGTCATTGTGAGATCAGAATTCTTTCTTTTGTTTTCTCTAAAGGGGGGGGGGAGCTCCCCCTATTCAATAGAGCCTTAGACTTGGCACCAAAAAATTTCCCTGAAGATTCTGCCTGCTCTGAGGACATTCCAGTCTAGGGCTGACAGGGCAGTGCAAAATGGCAGTGCCCCATATCAGGCTCTTCTTCCTTCATACCTAGGTTCAAGGACTGAGAGCAGGGAGCCTCCGCTTTCCGTACTCCCCATCCTGGCCCTCAACACCCCCAGCCTATTTTGCTGACCAGAAAGGCCTCTATGCAGCCATCACTGCGCTACACTCCCCCAAAAGGGCCACCTTAAAGTGAGAGCTTGGGCTGAAGCATAGGTGAATACCCAAGGCATTCCTTCTAGCTGCATCCTTGCCTCATTCGCTATGAAAGAGAGTGTGAATCAAAAGTAAACTGGCACATGTGGCTGTGGGCACAGGGATCCCCACCTCTATTGATACAGACATTTGAAAATGTCCAGTGAATAACTCAGAGGTTTCAAGAACCTTAATTGTGGCATTTCGTGCCTTCAGAGAGCTTAACTTTGTAACCTTAGCATTCTTCCAACATGGGTTTTAAATGTAATATCCTACTTGCATTTGGAAATGAACAGCCACCATCCCACCAGGTTTCCAGCCCTAGTCACTCCCATTTTAAAAGATACACCCCAAGGACTGACATACATAATTCAGGTTTTGGATCACAGTAACCCCTCTGAAACCTCCTGTCTTGGCTGTCAAAGAAATTGACCTTTCTCAGTTTAAAGGTGCTTTCTCATAGGAATCTTCTCAAAACTTAAAGGTTTTTAACATCCATCCAAGAAAAACAATATTTGAAAGTCTTTTGGACTCCACTTCTGGGCTTCTGAATATATTCATTTGTCATTAGTAATGTTGGGGCTGCCTAAGGTCTTCAATCATCTGTCCAAAGGATAAATATATATATACATACAGGTATCATATCTTCTACACGTAAATTCAATAAAATACATACATTTAATAAACAATTCAATAAATAATAATCTTTAAGAATTCCTTGAAATGTAACCCTGCATTTCGAGCCCTTTATTTGAGACAGCTTCCACACACAGTCTCCTTTTACAGCTTACCTATACAATCTGAGTCATCAGACCATTTAACTAAGGTTGAATGTTGTATGTAATCATATGTTATACCCCGATTTCCAAGATGCTGAGCTTTGGAAACTTTTGCTGACTTTGAAAATAAGACGTAACTGTACAAATAAATAGCATGTAAGTCACTCAGTACGTCCTTTCCATAGCACAATAGCTACATGGTTATATTAAACCCCCATCTGTGCTCATTTCTGCTGTTCCTAAATTTCCATTTTGTGAGAGAGGATAATCTCACTCAACTCAAATGAATTTCAGTGACCAGAGGGACTGAGAAGTCCAGATTATCCCATACAGTGCTAAAGTATGGAATCAAGTCATGCTGGGCCATATATAATCATCATAAGCAGGGTGCTTGTGAGAGCAACTATTCCCATGTAAAGCCTGAACTGCCTTTTGCCAGTTCCTACCGACTGTGGAGAGTCGACCCTGATTGTATTCCTACCTCAGGCATCACTGAAATATCTGAAGTTACAGGAGAAAATTCCACCCTTCGTCAGTAGGGACACAGTGTTTTTGCTGAGCAAGCAGCTTGCAGAAGTGATAAATCCACAGGGAAATCCTGCAGATGTTGAGTAGTCCTCAGAGAGAAAAGGCTTAAAGTTCCTCTGCACAAGCCTCTTTGTTCCCGCACAGCACTGACAGAATATCCTTTTTGTCACCTCCTCCCTTTTGCTAAGATTTCGTCACCACACAGTGATGAAATTACACGACAGTTAATGCTGGCTGCTTTAAATCCCTTGCCCGTTCCTCAGGACTATATTGCAACTATTGGGCATAACTACAGTCTTTAGCAGACAGACACCAGCTCCTACAAGTCAACCAGAAGCCTTGCGGCTCTGCTAGCTCAGATGGCCACCAGTGTTTATTAGCTTAGGATGAATGTCCCACATCTACCTTGCTTGCAGTCACAGAGTAAGCAGAAATAAGACATATCTACTTAGAGCCCAGATCACAAAAAAGACAATGTGGGTGTTTCTATTCCCTCCTTTCACATTCCACTGCTTAAAAATAGTCCTTGATCTTGTAAGAAGGTATCTCAAAGTCATAGAGAAGAAAAACATATTAATCAACTTCCTGCATGCACCTCTTCTGATCTAATGAAAAGTCTTAAAAAACTCCTATTAATAATAATAAAACATCAACAGTAATTATAAGTAAATAAATGTGAGTAAGACTATGCCTAAGCCATCTGAATTTTACAAAACATCACATGTTTTTTTGGTTTGGGAAAACAGGAGGAGAGGAAGTGCACCCACGGAAAGGAGGTTGGAGATACACTGCAGGCACAACTAGGAATACAGTGCGCCTGCTTGACTTCAGCCTTCCTTCCCTAGACATACAGAGCAACTTCCAAATGATCACACAAATTCAATTTTAAGCACCTAAAAAGGCTGCATTTTAAAGATTTCCTCTTTATCTCAATAAGTGACTTCCTACCAATGTTGCAAGTTCGGAGAGATTTTGACAGATCTTATAACTGGTTTTCATTTTGCCGTTTGGAACTTTAAAAAAAAAAAAAAAAAAAAAAAAAAAAAAACACAAAAAACAAAAAAAAAAAAAAAAAAAAAAAAAAAAAAAAAAAAAAAATAAAATGAAGG
>VFFE01007110.1:2192868-2202095 GCA_008921705.1 Burhinus oedicnemus | reverse complement strand
TTAAAAAAAAAAAAAAAAAAAAAAAAAAAAGCAAATCCAAACCCCAACAGATAAACAGGACATTATCACACAATATAGCAAAAGTTGTTTTGTGTTGTTCTTCTTGTCTCCCCCCCAAAAATCAGATAATTGCATGTAACTAGTCACCATTACTTCAAACAAATTATGCTCTGTTGAAGCATGAAGAGGTTTTCTGGCACTCCTTTGAGTTCAGCTGAACTTATTTTCACTTGACAACAGATATCTGTAGGTGTAACTTGTTTAATAGCATTATGGTTTGGCTGTACCGAAACTGCTCCTCAGCAAACCCTTCCTTCTCATGTCACTTTTTAAATAAATATTTGTAACTTTTATCTTGGAAATTCTCAGGTTCACTAAACAAATACAGTCTCTCAATGCAGGATTCTTTGTCCTTTATTTATTACAGATCATCTCCTGCATACATTAGTTAAAAAGACTGCAGAATGTAGAAAGGAGACAGTGTGATGAGCTTTCAGCTAAAGCACTTAAACATAGACTACCTTTTTAAAGTTTTTTTTCTTGAATAAATTGATATAGTCAAGCCACTTAAACTGCTGGGTCATGTCCATCACTGGAAGAAGCATGTTTCTATAAAAAGGAAGTATAAGTTTTGTCACAGAACATCAATACTAAAAATCACTAGGCAGACTGCTTGGGTGAAACGCTAGATCTTCAAAGTCAATGGCACAAGTTCTATTGACTTCCGTGGAGAAGTCATCCCCAGTTCTCTCAGATGACATTGAACTATGGATGTGCTTCGGGCACCTCAGATGTATAAGGAAAAGGCGAACATTTCGGTCTTTCTTTCACAACATTGAGTGGCAAAACACAGTCATTCCTGTAAAAGCCTGATACATTAAAAAAACTACATTTTTTTAAACATATACTGTTAATGACATGTTAGCTAGAGGTACAAAGCTAAGCTTTCACCGGAAAAAAAATATTTATTTGCTGTTTAGTCAGGGGTTTTTTTAATGGTTTTCCAGTTCCTTGAAACGATTGAAGCCAAAGAGCCAAAACAGGCAAAACTTTCAGCAGTCCTATTACTGGGTACTAGCCATGCCTAATTCAAGTACAATGGTCACCAATGCAATTTAAATTCAAATTTTCAGGAAAGACGTTTAGACCTGGGCCTTTGCTTCAAAGCCATCTTTGTACAAAATATTCCTCACGAATTTTATAGGCTGAATTCAACTTGAAAGACCATGATCTGCAACTGTACTCCGTATTTTCGGGAGAACCTTGGAAAATATTATATGAGCTGCTGCTGTTTCAATGACGGAAAGCACAACCCAAAGACTATAGATTGGAGCCACAGATATGATCATTGAATCATAGAATCATTTTGGTTGGAAGAGACCTTTAAGATCATCAAGTCCAACTGTTAACCTAGCACTGACAAGTTACCACTAAACTGTGTCCCTCCGCACCACATCTACACATGTTTTAAATCCCTCCAGGGATGGTGACTCACCACTTCCCTGGGCAGCCTGTTCCAACGCTTGACAACCCTTTTGGTGAAGAAATTTTTCCTAATATCCAATCTAAACCTCCCCGGCACAACTTGAGGCCATTTCCTCTTGTCCTATTGCTTGTTACTTGGGAGAAGACACCAACCCCCACCTCTCTACAACCTCCTGTCAGGGTGTTGGAGGGTACGATTAGGTCTCCCCTGAGCCTCCTTTTCTCCAGCCTAAACAACCCCAGTTCCCTCAGCCCCTCCTCATAAGGCTTGTGCTTGACACCCTTCACCAGCTTTGCTGCCCTTCTTTGGACACGCTCCAGCACCTCAATTTCCCTCCCATAGTGAGGGGCCCAAAACTGAACACAGTACTCGAGGTGGGGCCTCACCAGTGCTGGGTACAGGGGGACAATCACTTCCCTAGTCCTGCTCACCACACTATTCCTGATACAAGCCAGGATGCTGTTGGCCGCCTTGGCCACCTGGGCACACTGCTGGCTCATATTCAGCCAGCTGTCGACGAACACCCCCAGATCCTTTTCTGCACGGCAGCTTTCCAGCCACTCTTCCCCAAGCCTGTAGTGCTGCATGGGGTTGTTGTGACTCAAGTGCAGGACACAGCACTTGGCCTTGTTGAACCTCATACCACTGGCCCTGGCCCACTGATCCAGCCCGTCCAGATCCTTCTGTAGGGCCATCCTACCCTCAGGTTATGTTAATGTCCATTACGCTACTGCATAAGATACTAAACTGAGGTCTAGCAACATTCAGTATGCCATAGAGCTTTCTCGGTGGGATGCAGGATGAAATCACTGCGGTGAAGCAGACATCTACAGAGGAAGCTTTCTCTTCCAAATTCACAGGAAGAGTGTGAGGAATGTGGAGGAATGACTGCAGCAGCGGCAATTTCTAAGGTTTAAAGAGCTAGTGTATTGTGCTTTAGTACATCTGACTGCCATCTCTCAAATTAAAAACAAAAACCAGATAGTGAACTCTGACATTTTCACTACAGAGAGCTTTTTGTTGTGGCATGAAGCAACATACCAGGTTTAACCATTGAACTCCAGGATCGTAAAACCCCAATTACGTATTTAAGTTACCAAATCTCGTATTTAAGTGTGGTGATTCTATAGGAAACAATATTGCAACATGTATCAAAACCTAGAGTAAGGCATTAACAGAGGAGAAGGTGATTTTATCTTAAAACCCTAAAACAAGATCAATGTTACACACTCCTTCCCCTCGACACTGCCAAGCACCGGGACAATTGTACCCAACCCGTCTGCATTGCCAGTTTTCAGACACTAATGTTTGTGCACACATGTGGACAGGATCCCTTGCAATGACATAGAGAGTAATTTCTGTAGAAGGTATGTATAAAATAATTGAAAAAGTTACCCTGAAAGTCTATGTTCATGTCTGAGGAGGAAATGGGACAGAAAGCAAAGGTTCAAGAAAGAAATCTGCAAAGCGTGCAGAAAGTAGAAATATGTGACAATAAAAGTCAAAAAATTCACCTCAACTGCTTCTGTATTACCAAAATAACCATGGAAAATAAACAAACATATGCCACATTCCCTAAATTTTCATGTGAATTTTTTCTGCCCCAGACATACTTTATCTCCCTGCATGTGTTCATTTTCTCTAGTTCCTCCCTCTTCGATCTACTGTCTTTCCTGTTCTCTGTCCATCCCTAATCCTGCTGCCTGGATTTATGCCACGAACAGTACCACAGTGGGAAAAAAATGTGCACCAAATAATCACTCACAGCCTTCTTATATACAGACCTCATGTAATTAGCTCTGAATAAGACGTCACCAGCCAGAAAAACAGTCTCCGAGTATACACAATTGCCAGAGTCATCACTGAAAACAAAACATCAATGCCGTAAGTTGGCCCGTGGAATAATATGTGACATACCATTTTGTGACAGATGTGAGATACACATCTGAGCTTCAGATGTCTGAAAACAATGCAGTTGTATTGTCTCTAGATACATACATAGATACAGCAAGGAGGCAAAAAGTCACTGAAAGTCAGCATGCATGTACAAGAGTATAATTTGGTTCAAATTATTCAGAAAGAGCTACATATTCTGGTTAATATTGCCAACCAATTTTGACCTTGCACCTAGATTTATGAAAAGGAATGTCTGCATTACCTGGGTACTGAAATGTGTATGTATAGACACATAGCTACATGTACGCAGGGCTGAGCGTTACCCTTACCTTTCGTATCTGAGGAAAAGAACCCAAGAGAAGCTTCTCTGCAGATTTTAGAAGGAGCAGACATGAACATCTGTACAAATACCTTCTTTATTCCATTACTTAGAAGCCAAACTGAGAAGAAGCATTAGCATCCTGATTTCAACTCACGAGTTTCATGCAAAATTATATTTTACCTCTCTTTTGCTTTATTTCAGTACTCTTGGTCCTACTTCACAGAATTCACATACATTTCCATGCAAGTAACTCTGAAAACTCAAGCCTTTCTATTCTGATTTCTGATTCTCTTAAAGAATTGCCACCTGTTCCTAAAACTGAAGCTATCAGCTGTAAATTTTCCTTCCCAATAGTTGTTTAACTTCAATGACAATTTTAGATTAAAATGAGTTCACATGATTAAATAAATTGGAATATTAAAAATAGAACTATAGAATGATAAAAGCAATGTAGATATTTTAGATACAACACAAAGTTTTTAATTAAAACACAGAAACTTCAATTTGCTCCTAAATAAAACAGTAACTTTCACTTGATTGATTCTAGGAGTGTTGCTGATATATCTTGTTATAGTGACGTGAATCACATATTAATTAACAATTTGAGTAATTAAAATGTTTTCATTCTTTAAAGGTATTCGAGATGAAGCCAAATATCTATCATACATGTGCAAAATTTATGGTATCCAGCATCGAAGAAAATTTAGTACAGAATAAGAAAATACAGGTCTGTCTACTATATACTTCGAGCAAGTATTTTAGCTTACTTGTTGTATGATTTTATGTACAAACTGAGTTGATCTAAGAGATAAATCTGTTGATCATGAGGATATATTCGATGTAATCCTTACAACTAAAGGTAAACAAAGCCTTTTCCCTGTTTACAGGAAATCCACTAGCGTTTACAGCTTCTGTGGAAACTCAGCGTTTCTCTGAGCTCCAAAAAGCAATTATCTGTATGCAGAAACATACCTGTACAGCATTGCTTTCTCATTCCTAGAGAAATTAAAAGCTTCTTAGAGTACTTCAGCAATTCACACATTTATTTTCTTCACACACATAATGGCCAAAATCCCACCTTTCTCATACCGGTAGCACCAGAAATACATATACTGTCACTATAGTTACTAAAAACATACCCTAATCTTTATAATTAATATATAATGAGGGCCTTCAGTGTGTCCCCCTTTGTTGAGTAGACAGGTTCTGCCTTCCCCTGGGACATTACTCCCCAGCATGGGCTCTGAGCACTGGCCAACCCCTGGCTCCTCTAAGGAGACCTGCTGCTGCCGCCTCCTCTTCCACAGACATCCCCTCCCTTCCCAGGGGCTTCTCCTTCCCCCAGGACCCTTTCAGCCTCCTTTATCAAACACCTTCTCCTCACTTCTAGGTTTCTGTCCAGCTGCCCTGAAGAAAGTGCACCCAGGCTGGTCTCCTGCACACCTCACCGTTTGCCCACCCACTTACTTTCAGTCGCACAAACAACCCGGGGCCTTTTGCTGCCTCCACGGCTTGAACACTATCACTCATCTATGTGTTCTTTACCTTTGTTTTCCTCACATTTATTTCTTATTACCCTTCTGTCATCTCTATTCTCACTCCCCTTCCAAGATCGTCCACTTGTACTGGGTGTGCGCGCCCGGGCGCCGGCTGCGCTGTGAGGAGAGGCGGGGGCTGCCCCCGCCGGGCACGGCCGGTTCCAGCCGCCCCAGCCCAGGGCCCAGCCCAGCCCCTCAGCCTTCCCTGAGGCGCCTCAGGGTCAGCGGGTTTAACAACAGACAAAATGGCACCCGGCAGCGAGGCGTGAGGAAAAAAATGGGAGAAACAGCCCTGCCAGATGGGAGGGGAGAGGAGGAGGGGGAGGAAGAAGAGGTGCCCCAGGCCTGAGGCAGAGACCGGGGTGGGGCAGGTTCGCCCGACAGGCTGAGGCAGAAGTGGCGATGGGGCAGAGACCCTGCTAGCGGAGCTGTGCCAGCCTGGGCTAGCACGTGGCCACATTTAAAAAAAAAAAAAAACAAGAAGGAAAAAAAAAAAAAAAAGAGAGAAAATATGAAATCGGTGCACAAGTTTGGTATCTGTCCCAGGCTTCATTGAGATTCTTGTCAAAAAAACCCTCTTGAACACCTCAACAACTAGAACATTATACTGTCAACTCTAAACTTCTGATGAAAAATACATATGTACATAAATTTGTATGTAACCCCAAGGAGTATAAAAATATACAGGTACTATAAACTACATTTCTGTACACTGGTTCTTGCGAGTGCTAACCAAAACAACAGAGACTTTCTTGTGTACCTGCACCTATTCTGGCTTATCTAATTGCAGTGGGAATTTTTCCTCTTATTCCAAAGACAGAAAAATCAGCAACCCTTTCCTACATAGAATCATAGAATCATTTTGGTTGAAAGAGACCTTTAAGATCATCGAGTCCAACTGTTAACCTAGCACTGACAAGTTACCACTAAACTGTGTCCCTCAGCACCACATCTACACATCTTTTAAATCCCTCCAGGGATGGTGACTCACCACTTCCCTGGGCAGCCTGTTCCAACGCTTGACAACCCTTTTGGTGAAGAAATTTTTCCTAATATCCAAACTAAACCTCCCCGGCACAACTTGAGGTCATTTCCTCTTGTCCTATTGCTTGTTACTTGGGAGAAGACACCAACCCCCACCTCTCTACAACCTCCTGTCAGGGTGTTGGAGGGTACGATTAGGTCTCCCCTGAGCCTCCTTTTCTCCAGCCTAAACAACCCCAGTTCCCTCAGCCCCTCCTCATAACGCTTGTGCTTGACACCCTTCACCAGCTTTGCTGCCCTTCTTTGGACGCGCTCCAGCACCTCAATTTCCCTCCCATAGTGAGGGGCCCAAAACTGAACACAGTACTCGAGGTGGGGCCCCACCAGTGCTGGGTACAGGGGGACAATCACTTCCCTACATTATTCAGGACCTTTAATATTAGTGCACTACAGATATTCCCTAGCACTGTCAAGCCACGGTACATAATATAATTTCAGTATTTAAACTTTCGTCCCAGTCTGGGTTGAACACAAGGTATTTCTATGTTAGAATCTCTACATTTCCACATTGCGATAACCTTGCTTGCGCATCTATAACACACACGAGATCTCTTTCATTTCTCCTCAATGGGAAGAGAATGGCTCAACTGCAGATCATAGATCTTAAACAACTGGAGTCAAGTTGCAAAAGCCTGTGTTGGCAGGTCAACAGTTTGAAGCCCTTTCTCTACAGATCTTCACTTGCCATCAGGTCAACACAAATATTTAAGGGCTGAGCGCAGCTGTGAACAAAGCAAGCCAGTGCTGGTGAAGGGGCATGAATTCTTCCCCCTAACACAGTGTGTCTCGCACATGCCACAGCAAGCTACGTGAATGCTGGGGCTACTGTCCCTTTACCCTCCCAGACAAAATCCACCTGACAGCACGTCCAGCCCACAGGTCCGATGACTCCTGTGTGCTTTATTTGCTGGTAACTCTGAATGCTGTCAAAATTCCTCTACAAGGCCGACTCCACCCCTCCATATTTTTCATTGTACTCCTCAGCAGTTTAAGTTTTCTTCCTACCAAACCTTGTTCCCTGAGGCCTCATGCTTCCAGAATATTGTTTTCTATCACCTCCCAGCAGAATATCTTTGTCCATTATGAAAAGAAATACGTATATTCCTTAAAGCACCAAGCATTTGGAATAGTTCTGTCCAAGTATTGTCAATCATTATGTGAAATATAGGGAACCAGGAATTCCCTCAGCCATGGCAGAGAGTCCCAAATGCTGTAGTTTTCATAACTTTCTATACATTATTCTGGGCATCCTGAGCTACAGAAACCTGGGGTCTACAGCCTAGTCAGATATAGAAGGACCAGCTAAATGTTGGCACAGAGACATGCAATTTTGCCCTTAACACACTGAGAGAAAGCCTTATCTAATACGCTCCCAGCCTGGATCCAACTGCTTGTCTTGACTCAGCATCACACTGAGTCTACACAAACAACAAAATAACTTCGGGATTCCCAAGGTACACCTATATGAATATTCTAGTTCGAATCAGGAGTGGTTTGGAAGCTAACCTGGAGGATACCCTAGGCACTCTGCTTGTGAGACCTGACTAGAGTTCACACTCAAGTAAATACCTGTTGAAGCAACAAGTATAATTCTTCTTTTTCCCAGACTTATCAGCAGCTAAGAGTAAGTAAGAAACAGCAGCAGTGTCATATATCATGTTCTGTTTTAACAAAAGATCTGGACTTCAGGCTCCTGGAGCTAAGGAGAAATTCCTTAACTTCCACCAGATGTAGAATACATATTTTCCTTTCAGGGCAGTTGCTGGAATAAACGTCTGACACTAAACAGTGAATGCTACTGCAGGCCTGATTTCATCCAGTCCCCAGCATCCTCTAAAAAAGGTAAACAAACACTAAGTATGCAGAGGATTAATGATCACTAACTGATGTTTTCTTATGAGATCTGGAATAATTCAGTGAAGACTTTTCAGATGAGGAAGGCAGAAATGAAAGTAAACACTACTTTCACTGACCTTACATGCCTTCAGACTTGCTTTCATACATGACCTAGGTGCCGTGATTAAAGAACGCAGGAGGGGCAGAGCCCCACTGCAGCCTTCAAAGCACACTCATGACATTACAACATTCAGCCCTAACAGGAGAAGGCTACATCTGGATAAAATGGATTCTTACTGACCGTGGTGCAGGAAGTTAATGTAGGAGCGAGCCTCTGCCTGGAAAATAAACTAGACTGGTAAATACCACAGATCAAGAGGTGTAGGTTTAAAAAAAAAAAGTATCCTCTGTCCACATTTCCCCACAGCATTTTGAAATCCATTCTCAAGTATGTAAATCTTTCAGTTTTACTGACGTTGGTAAAGAGAGAAGAAAATAGATCTTCAAATCGTTAAAATAAAAATATGAGGGAGATCATTAAAGCACAGAATTTTATACCTGTCCATTATTCCCTTTACCTACATACTTGGGGGGAAAAGCGCATATACACACATGCACAATGGTGCCAACCATTTCCATCTGATAATTTCAGCCAATAAAGCTGTGAAAACCACTAAGTCCCACCTTCAAAGCTATCAATGTTATTACAGATGAGTCCCTCTCTTTTTCCCCACTCTCTTTCTCACTCACACATACATGCACATAGATGAGCTGCCAGTTCTATTTATTAGACTCCTCATACACAGAGAGCAGATAGCTCATCTGCATTTTATCAGGTGTCTGTATAATTAAAGCTTATTGCAAACAGAGATATTATTGGTATATTTTATTACTTGTCTATGAGCAACCGAACAAAGTAAGAGGCATAAATGAATTCAGTTTTACAGTACTTTGTTTTAAACAAATGTCACTACCTACACACACACACCTAATTATCAGTTCTTACACATTCTGCCAAATATCAAGCCTATAGTTCATAAGCCAGACTCACGACAGGCAGTAAATATATTCTCTCTAATTTAAAATTTTATTGCAAAATACCCTC
>VFFE01007110.1:1997868-2187868 GCA_008921705.1 Burhinus oedicnemus | reverse complement strand
CTATGATCTTTCATTAAAATCTCACAGCAGGACTCCCTCACCAGCAAATCAAGCCTTGCAGTCGAGGAGATTGGCTACATTTAAAAGTAATTTTCAGAAATCTACACAGATTTTCAATTTGGTAATGAAAGCCATAAGAGAATGCAGGCAGCATTTTGTTGAATATTGTTACTAATCCAGTGCTCACATTCGTTAGAAATTAAACTGCCCCGTAACTATCACACTGATGGCAGCTTGCCATTTCGGCTCAGTTGTAATCTCCGTTTGTTAATGAGTAGCATGTGCTAATTGTTGTCAGCATCCCTGCCATACATCCCTTCCGTAACAACATATTTTACCTGCTGAAAGGTGTTACCTCTTGCACTGTCAGCATCCAATTTAAAGAAAAAAAAATCTCAGAAAAAAAGGTTCAGTTTCATTTGCAATAGCATCAAGTTAAAAGTATACATTTTCATATTGATATCCAGACCCTTCTAGCGCCTCATTCTGTGTATGCTACTTCTAGCATTAATACATTAAGGAAACACAAAGAAAGATGCTGTACGCTATAATGGCACAGGGAACAACAGAGGTAAATTCTCTATATTGTAACATAAAGTAAGGGATGCAGCTCCCAGTAAAATGAAGTTGAAAGGTTTGAGAAGTTAGAGTGATCATGTCTCATTATTACAAACAATGTAAGGCGGAGATTAAAACAAAACCTGACCTGGAGCTGTGACGATACTGGATTGGGACAAGAAAGCTTGACTCTGAGTAAGTTAGTCAGAGCTGATGACTGTGCTGCCCTCAGGTGGAAGGTCTTGTCGGGAGGGGGAGGCCTCCACTTACAAAGTAAACCCAGAAAAAATAAAAATACTAAGAATAAAAAAAAATAAAACTCAGCCTTAGTGGATGCAACAAACCAAGATATTCAGAAGTGTGAGCAAGAAGGGTTATAATACACGTATTCTCAAATAAACCAAATGTGAATTGAATTATGGCAGAAGAGAACCATTTTCATCTAGTGAATTGTAAATTGAGTTTGTTTCCAGTTCATATTTGAAATGCAAGGTTGATGCTTGGCTTTTCATTTTATTTTTTAGCTGGGGGGATTCTAACAGAAAATACTGACTTGAAATAACTAAAATCTTATTGAAGAGCTCTAGCACACACACCGTGTGACTGACACACATTCTCTGGAGCATATTTAGTATCACTGCATCAAGTAGATTAGTTGTTCAACTGCCATAAGCGACAATATCATATATTGCTACATGTTTAAGATTATTCAAATCAGTTTTGTACAGATACATAGGGTCTTTTAAAACAAACATTTCTTTTCAATATGCAGGAGCAATCCGAAGAAGCGATATTACAGGGTATTCTGACGAACAGCAAACAATCTTGTGAACTTACTTTGTGCGCTTGTTCATGAATGGAGTGCAAGGACTTTCCTTGGGGTTTCAAGGGATGCACAAAGTACCCACAACATCTCTACAACCACAAGATACTTCTTCACTCCAGGGTAGCCAGCTAATCGGGGTTACCGCATCCCTCAGATTGCTTTAAATGGAGTCCAAAGCAGAAAATCAGCAACCTCAGTTGCAGAATACACATGAATGATTAACCACCACATCCAGGTGACTGGAAAGACAAAATACAAGGGATCAGTCCAGTCTGCTGGAATCTGAAATGATAATTTTTTGCCAGTTTCTTGCTTTTATTGGGCCAGAAGCAGTTAGCTGGAACACCTTTACATGTAATTTTAGAGCTTTCTTGCCAGTTTTGGTTTTTACCTTTTTAATTTTGACAACAGTTATATTTTTCCAAAGCAAAAGACAGCAACAAAAATGTGCTGCAGATTTGATTTCAGAGGTTTATCTCCTATTTCCTCACTTAGCTGAACATTGCGTTTTCTAATTCCTCCCACCACATACCACCATACTCACTGTGAGAGCAGTATCCTCATTATACATTATGTTTCACTATCGTATATACCGTGGGCTGGCTGAGTGATGCAACATTACCAACTCTGCCTAATACATATCAGCCCATAGAGCAATATATAATCTCCTTTTTCTTCTGTAACCAATGCAGAAGCAGCAGGTGAATTTACAGAGCACCGGTTCTTCAAAGCTGGGACAGAGGGCATCTCTAGCGATGCTTTGCTGAACTCGGCAGAAACACTTGCTAGCTTTGGTCCCGTGCAGTCTGGGCTACTCAGATGGGCAAACTCAGCCTAGGTTATACCTAAATACTGATGTGTTTGGGCTCACACCAAGGGATGGTGAAAACCTTGCCTTTCCCTCTTGACGTACTCTGCAGCTCAACTGTAAAGCCACGCTTGCTTAGGGACTGGTGTCCAAACTGTTCAGGATCCAGAGAAGATTGTGTTTGAGTGCAGACAGGAAACACAGGGCTCTCATCCATCTCAGAAGTATATTTATAAGGTTACGCTGCAGCAGGTGGCTTTCCGTTAACTAGCTTTAAACAGGTAGCAGTGTAACTGTGGCAGCGCTGAGCTGTACATGATTCCAAAAGTACAACCCAGAAGCAGAATAAACATTGACATGCTACCTGGTGATGAGGTGTCTGCAAGGCCATCTGTACACAGCGGAGTTCAAAGCAAGTCCAGGGCAGGCACACAGATTTCAGTCACGTCTTTACCTGCAGTGCAGATGCACCCCAAAAATACTTCTCCTAAATCATACCCTGCAAAGGTGCGCTCAGTGCAAGCTAAAAAATGTCATGCTGAGACTTAGTACAGTGTTGCTACTGTGCTATAAATTCACACCTTAGCTTGGTGCATGCTAATATCCTTCTGAATGGGGATGAGAGAAAGGTAGCAGGTCTGCAACGTGACAGTCGTGCATGTTCCTGAGCGTGGGGATAAATTTAAGCTGGTTTTCAAACACAGAGTTCAGGACCAATATGTTTGGGAACTTTACACAGTTGGTTCTGGCATTGCCCATTATTGATCTTAAAAACAGTGTTTCCAATGAAGCTATTGATGAGAACAAAGGAACAGTCACACGAATACAGTTTTGTAAGGTTAGCTTTTAAATTAAATGCTTTTATTTTTTTTTAAATAACTCAGCAATTTCTATAATTAGCAAATAATTTTTTTTCTCCTTACAATGTTACTTTTTTGAAAGCAAATGGACCTAACTACAACTTTGTAATCTTTGTTTTCTCGCACAAAAAGGTATACTAATTACTATCCGTCACAGTCAGTGATCCATTTTGGGAGACTTAGGAGAACTGACACACCTTAGACCTTTTTATATAAAGGCAAGTAAAAAGGAAGTGATTTTTTGTATGTATGTGCCACATTCTGAAATAATTTGGCTATCAAAAAAAAAAATTAAAATCATGTTTATCTTACCATTATAAAGGAAAGGCATTTGTTAAATTCATTTTCTAGTTTAACTTCCTAAGGACAAAACCTGTTAGTTTAAACATGGCCTACGTTTTAAAAATGTGATGAAAAAAATCTGAGTAGTTTGGTGTTTTTCCATTCTATAACTATTCTCTAATCCCTCTTGCAGGAGCTTTCCATTCACACATTTTGCATCCAGATGTTATTGCTAGTTGTGAAACTTGGTGAATTAGCTCAGGACTTTGAATGCCATGTCACATTCCTGAGGAAACAGTTCCTCCTGAAAAATTAGCTGTCCTAAGTACAGTAGCTGGCAAATGGGGAGGAGGAGAAAATGGGCAGGGTCAAAAGGAACGAGGAGTGGAAAGTTGCATAAACTTATAAATAAAAGTCTCACATGGAGAGAATTTGAACAAAACAGTAGGAGAACAGAGCTAATAAAGCTGGGGGCAACATGGCATAATCAAACTCACATTTTATAAGCACCAGGTTTTGATTCCCTCTTCTTTTCCACACCCTTTATACAGTGCTCTCGATTGAGGTTTTCTAAACAGTCCCATCCAGAAGGAAAACAGCACAAATTCAAAAATGAGCCAAGCGTCACAGACGTTTCAGAGGGATGCAGTACTTTTCCGACCTACGTGTGCTGCCTATACAATTCCCTGTGCAATCTCTCTTTGCATATTGAAGGGAGTAACCTAACATTATCACTTATTGCTTGATCTGGTCTGCAAGTTTTTATTTGAGCGTGGCCCCACTGAAGTTATGAAAACTCCAACATGACCAAATAAAACACTTTGGATTCAAGAGTTCACTTGGATTCACCCTGGATGCATGAGTTCAGATCTTCCTTGGTGAAGGTTTGCTTGACAAGCTCCAGCCAAAGGGGACTACATATAGGACATAAACTTGATCCCACTGAAGTGGGATCTGACTTCAATAGGGACAGAATTTTACCTTACAACTTGCCAAAAGAGAGACAAAGAAGCTGTAGTATCAAACATAATTGAGACAGAAAATGTCTTGGAGCTGAAAGAGGTGACAAAATAAGCAATTTGTTCTCATCTCAACAAAAATGGTCACCATCTGCCCTATTTTTTTTTCTATGTCTAAAACAGCACAAAAAGTCCTACATTCATCATCTGATACATGTCTTGATATATAATTGTGGATATTTAAACAGAAACTGAAGGGCTGTACTTAGACCAGTAAAATATCTTACATAATTTTTTTCTGTTTGACCTCTTGCACTGAGTAGACCTCAAAACCAGCCATGCCCAGAGCTTCCAGAACAAGTCCAAGGTCCACAGTCTAACAGTGCTTACTACCATTCCAAAACACAATGAATCTTTCCAGATGTATTTCAAGATTGCTTTTTCTTCCTGCTATAGTGTTGTCTGCAGACAGTCTAGCTTTTTTCCAACCTTATCTATTATTCACAAAAAGAATTATTTTTATAGAAGCTAATACTTCTTTTCCCCAACTTTTTATGATCAAGGTGACTTATAAACAGCTGCAATAAAAATGGTTGGGTTTTTTTTTTTCCATACAAAAGCATTCTCAATAATGTTTCAGAGAGAGCAGAGAGGCTAAAAGATACGTGACATTCATAGATTTCACCCCTGAAGCCACAAAAACCACACAAGCAATTTCTTCATTTGACCAAAATGAATGGTCATCACAAAAACAAATGTAAGTTTGGTATCACTGATTTGGCTGAGACAGCTTAGGGGCTTGAACTTAATAGACTTCCTCTGACAGATTAGGATCTTCTGGTATGTCTGCATCATCCTGTCACAGTAGATAGCCACGTCCAAACCACAGGCATGGGACTGCCCTTGATCCATAACCTTAGAATACAAAATAACTGGCTAAAGAATGTAATAAGACTCCCAAGGAAATACCTTTGAAGACAGTATTCATTTTACTTGGTGGTCTTTTATAAAGGGGAGGAAAAAAGAAGACAATTAAGCATTAAGAACTGATTGATGCTTAAACAAAATGCCTAACAGTAAAAGCACATTTCTATATTCCAAAGGACCAGGCAAAGCCATCCCTAAGAAGGGATTAACTACTATCAGATGATATTACTACTGGATTAATGGTGTTTCGCATTCACTATATTTATATAAAAAAAAAAGATCTCTTTTAAGGAGGATATAAGTGATTTGTATAAAACCTAAAAGCCAAAAAAACTAGATTTTACTTTTACAGCAACATGATGGATAGTATTCTCTTTATTTGTACATCCTTAATTGAAGTAATTTTTCCCCCTTTGTCTGGAACCAGGCCTTGCATTTCAAGTCAATTGTCTTCAGAGTACCACAGCCCATGAAAACAGGAAAGCAATGCATGACTCCAGAACTGATGCTTTATATTCCAGTGGATATTTTAAGCTGTTCTTATTTTAGAGAATTGTTTTTGTAATAGATATACTAAAGGTGACCATTTTACTTTATTGCTAGTCATTGCTGACTGAAATATTTTGCCAGATGAAAGTAATTACTATGACTATATTACTTTTCTAACCTGTTCAGTGTATTGTATCTCAGATATTCATAGTGTGAAATTCTGGATCCTCATTTGCAGAAAAAAGTCACATTGCTCTGTGCTCTGGCCTTAATTATGTAAAGCCCATATAGATGTTATCCAGTTTCCTTTCCCACCTGTATATCTTATATCTACAAAAGGTTACAGGAAAACTGCAATCTTAATGTAGAATTGTGCAGATGACAAAGCCGAACAACATACTCGGATGTTTGTGCTACAAACAAGAAAAAAGGATCTGCTTCAACCAGAACCAAATTACTCAGGTGAATTTTTTAAAAGAATGCAGGCAACAACCATATTCTTATTCAACATTAGTAACTACTCGCCAAAATTATACATTTGAGAAAATAATTTGTTGAGACTTCCTCAGGATTATATCCCCTGGAGATGGAAAACAGACCTGTGTTTCTCTCACAAAGTCACGTCTTCTTGGAGTAGACTTTTTTTTCGGTTCAAACCATAGTAATATATGCACATTAAACTCACTGTTCTAAATATTTATCATAATATTCATCTTCTTGGTTCTCTTGCTACCCTAACCAGCAGCGATGCTACCATAAACCAGGGGAAGTATTCTGCAGGAGCTGCAAGCAGCTGTCATTGTATTCCTGGAAACAGCCATCCAAGGGGAGCCAAATGACACAAGAGAGACAGCAGAAACTGGAGCAGACTCCACATTTCAAACTGCTACACTTCTCCTACTCCGCTTACAAGGTGAATGCAGCATTCTGGGTTAAAGACGACCAGTGGATGCAGAGATATTGGTAGAGTAGCTAGCGATGTATCTGGCCCACTGAAAGGCTTTTGGTTTTATCTTGCTGAAAGCATTTCAATATCTGGGACAAAACTAACTACGCCTAAAGGAGTGCGAGATGAACCACCTCCACTACCAAACTCATGCAAAAATCATTCTTTCCATCACACGCACAGCTTTTCTCTTTTTTTTTTTTTTTTTCTTGCCATGAATTACCAGTATTGGCAAGTGGCAATTTTTTCTGAGCCGTAAAGTTGTTATGCTGTGTGAAGGACAACACTTTCCTGCAAAAATTGCAAATGTCCATTTCAAAACTCGCCATCTTTCCAAAAGAGAGACTTACACAATTGCTACCCTCATGATCTGTGACATCTCCTTCAGAAAATGGCACAGCAGCCCCATTCATTGACGCTGGATGAGGGTAAGAAGGTTTTAACTTCCCAACTGCTCTGTAACCTACCAACCATTGTGAGCCCAAGTACAAGTGCTTCATGGTGGCTGCATAAATTTCAAATGCATTCAGTAACGCTCTATGTAAGGAACATAACAGTGTTAGAATAAAGAAAGGAGGTAGATAACAGACAGCTTAAAACTAAGATGAGGTGTTTCTGCACACTGAGCTTTCTTTTACTTAAGCTGATACCTTTGTTTCTTTGCCCTGAAAAAAAGAAAATCTTATCTTGGTTGTCTGAAATGCCATGAACTAGTAGCACGAACTTGTACAAACTTGTACTAGTACATTACTCGAACAAAGTAGTTCAGAGGAACTAATCACAACTACCAAAAAGCAAAACCTTAGTCTTTCTTGTATTCTGTGGTGGGCTCCCTTCGTACACAACAAGGCTAGAAAGGGAGTAGTGGAGGGTGTTTAACCCACTTTATTGTGGTATTTCACAACAGCATTTCTGTAGTCATTCAGTCTCCAGTGCATATCTGTCTGTCTACCGTAAATGTTTTGAACTCAATCCTTAGCATATAGGACCTTAAATAAGCTTTTTTCTTTTCTTCTTTTTTTTTTTTAATATTTCCATCAGCATTATTTGTTATTAAAGAAAAAAAAGAAAGCTAAAATAAGATTTCTTACAAAAGGTAATTAAGCAGTATAATATAGTAATAAGTGGAATAAACAATGAGGAGTTGTACTAAAATATATGCCTTGTGCAGTAGAGGACTGGTGTTTCAGGAGATTAACAATTACGATCACCAGTCCTCTTCTGTTTCTGTAATACTCCACACAATCTTTTTTAAATTACTTTATTAACCTTTCCTCCTAGCACAGAAGTGCCCGATTATAGATAATATTTCAAAATCATCTGAGGTGTAAGTGTGTTTGATTTGCTCAGTAATTATTTGTCTACTTTATTACATTGACCAAGCACACAAGCTCCTTGACCAGTTTTATTTCAAGTCCAGTTAAGAACAGGGTCGTATCATTTTGTGTGATCACTCCCTTTGGGCCCCAGAGTACCTGAAATTTCATACGGGAGCTGGTAACCTGGACATGAATATCTCACACTTTAAACAGGCAGAAATCAGACCGTGTGCTGTCATTTAAGGGGCCTGTTCATGAAGGAAAGGTTTAGTGCACATGTGAAAGGAGTTTGTTTATTCACTGCATTGCAGACCGAAGACATTTACGCACAGGCATGCAAATTTGCCTTTCTAAACCTAAAAGGGTGTAGAAACCCTATATATTTGTCAATGCATGCTCTTTCATGATAATTTATTCCCAACATTTCACACCGCACATTATTTCAATTTGGATCTGAAGTATTAGCCCATTACCAGCTCCACTACTATCTGCAGCTTCACACTAAACGTATGATGATCACAGAAAAATATGCATTTCTTAAAACACAGGCCTAGAGAAAACAAGCAAGTATGAAAATAAAAAATGCAATGAAAAAGTTTTCCTGCTCTAACTTTGCAGCTTTGTAGGGAACGAAAATAATATTTACATTTTTTTAAAGATGAAAATGCAATGAGATGAAACACGGTACACAGTTTATTCCTGAGGGCCACCACTAGGATAAAAGCATAAAGCCTGGGGACTTTGTTTACTGTCCACAATCAACAAATCCTGAAATCTCCATATGCAGCAGGTTTCTAAAGCTCTGTTAGTAATACTGTATATTGCTGGTCAACTCAGTCACCCATAGAATTACAGTGTAGGGTATGGATGCCAGTATTTTAGACCCAAACCGAGCATAAAAAACACAAAGTAAAATTCGGTGTCAGCACAAAGTTGACAGCGAATGATTATAACAGCTTCGAAGCTTGAAAAAGAGTGTAAATAACTAGGATCCCCCGCGGGCTCACTCAGCCTGCATACATAACAACTGTGATGGACAGCCACTATGGTAAAGTATAAAAAAAAAAGTCACTCTGCAAAGATGCAAAAATTCTTCCTGCAACGAGTCTTAACTGTCACCTTTCTGACTAAATCAGCTACTTTTATACAGAAAAAGTATCTATATTGTAAAGGTGCACATTTTCGGGTACAGCCTGCTACTTTAACAGGTAAACCATTAATATATTTTTCAGTGCTAATAAGCCCCAAGAATTTCTATTTCTTTAAAACAAATGATTCAAAGCTACATGTTACCAAGCCCTTTCTCTCAACCATCACCCAATTAACTACAGTAAAGAGACAACCCAGACCACTGAGCAAAAGAATTTCAAACAAGCCACGTATATGAACATCAGAGTGAAAATATCTTATCTACCAACACGTAAACATTAGCATGCTTTTTCCTTGGGACTTTTTTTCTCCTACATGTGGACATATGCAAGCACAATATGCCCACGTAGTAATGGCTTTAAAGTGCTGGCAAATTGCAAGTGGGTAGATGCACTGGGTCCTCAGACTCTGTCAGACATGTGACAGCACTGTGATTATGCGGTCCCTTCATAGTTCCTGGCTGGGAGCTGGGACCGAGGGAAATAGGAATTAACAGCAAACAGTAGCATATGCCTACAAACTACTACATTTTAAAAAATCCATTAGCAAGCAAACTATTTAATTAACTAACTCTTTTTTCCCATTATTTATTCCATGTAAGCTTTCAATTTTTGGATTAAAAAAGTGCAGGCATTAAGTTTCCTCTTTACCCATTTTGGTTATATTTACCTGAACTAAGCAGATGCCTTGAAACACCAGTCTTTGGTCATTGGACTCTTTGTTCCAAGAGCTTGATTTTAATTTAAGCTAAACAGGAGCTCATAAATATGACATAGCAGAGACATTTGTGATGATCAGGCAGTATCTACTGAGAAAAACAAGTACACCTAACAAAAAGAAAAGAAAAATTCTCTCATGAGAAAGTAAAAAAACATGATTAAGTTCATGGTGAGTTACGGAAAAACAGAACTTCTCATCTTGCAAGATACTAAATGCTCTGTTCCTTCACAAAGAGAATCAAGTGTTTGGCACTTTGTAAGTTGTGCTCACCACAAAACCAATTATGGTTTTATAATTTTATGAAGTGAAAGAGTCACTATTAGGTCTCTGAAAATCCTGAACATTTTCAAGGATGACCCTCAGCTTGCTTTCACCCATAGCTATACAATCCTTATGTTTCACTGGTGCTTTTTGATCTTTCTACTGCTATTTATTCAGAAGCTTGCAATTTCTTTCCTCACTTGAAAGAACAGTGATATCCAAAGGCCATTTCTGAAAACCGGCACAACTGCAAGTATTTGTTTTAGGTCACTTTGGGTTTTTGTGTGCTATAAAAATGTGTCACATACTGGAGACGTTGCCTCAAAAAATTAATTAGAGTATATGAATGGTGGGATAGGTTAGTCTTGTACAAACTTTTGCAGTGTTATTCTACTCAAGGAAATACAGCTCTTTACATGACAGTTGACTTGGCTGAAATAGCAAATAAAGGTGGGCACCCAGTGCTCTGTTTGCGCACTGATAAGTATACATTTCCTTTCAAGCGACTGACAAGAGACCAGCTCAGTAGACAGCGTTAAGTAGTTCTCTGCACCTCAGCTTACCTGCATAAAAGTGGCAAAATAATTAGTAGCCTATTAAGTATAGCTTTTGAGTTCCTTTAGAAAGAAACCAGTTTTATAAGATTAAAGATATGGAAATTTTGCCCAATTTCACAATTTACAACTGACCTGGTAGAGTTGCTGTTCCGACCGAAAGATGATGACCGTTCCCTTTATATTTTATCTTGACACCACAACGCTAGCCTTAAGAAAGTGGGACAATAGTGGAAACGCATTTGCTTTGAAACCAGTCTTACTAAATCCACTGACTACAGGCAAGTTATTCCTGACTTGTGCCCAGAAGCCTTTGCAAAAATCTTAGAAAGAATAACAGGATACAGCAGCAGCAAAATTAAACAGTTGTATTCATAGCAAAATAATAACTCTAACAAGTGAAATTCAAAGCTGTCTTTTAATGTTTCTTCCTAGGAGTGACCAACAGAGCAGCAAGCAAGGCAGTACTTGTTAGCCATGCTAACTGAAGCTGGATTTGTAATCTCACAGAAATAAAAGGCAGAACAGTAGATACAGGAGATATTATTCCATATCAGAATTAACATAAGAATATTAAAATTTAACAAGGATTTCAAACCATCCTTGTGTCATCAGCAGAGAGTCATGTCACAGTTTCTTTATTGGTTCAGCAGGATAGGTGTAATTGTATCAATATTTTAATGCTTGATGCATATTGTCTGTGATAAATTGCTTGCATAAATAAAAAGCACCAATATTCAATTGCCAATGAAATAATCACACATTCTAGATCTTTATTATATCATGCATTATTTAATTACAATAATCAGAATCCTTTTGAAGGTAAAACAAGATTAAAAAGGTTTTGTTTTATTGGATCTATATATTTGATTTACACTTTATATGTTAGCTTTGCATTAAGAATTTATAAGGCATCAATTCAAATGGTGATATTACAAGAGTTTATTCCGTTTGTAATTAGTACAGTACTCTTAAAGTACTCTGGCTACGAGAGATAATATTTCAGTATTTTAATGAGCTTTTTAAGTATAATTGATGTAACAATCGTTGAATTACACATTTCTACCTGAAGAATAATGAAGGAAACATTTTAATGAGAAATTTAATCATTATTAGCAAATGATCTACTAAACTGCCATTTACTGACATTTAAAAGCTTAATAGCAGAAAACTGTATTTTTGTACATCTGCATCACTACAGATGATTATCGTCTCAGTTGCTTGGGTTTTCTGGTATAACTTCCTCTGCTAGGTTTTTTGTTGTTAAATTTAAGAAAAGCTTTCTTTAACTCAAAATTGTCAGCTTCCTCTGGAAACTATGGGGCTTGACATGTATACAGATAATTTAAATAAATTAGCCCCTTTCCAGCCTTCAGCACTTTTTCACTATAAAAGGTCTCATTCTTGGGAGTAATCATGCTTGCATCAGCTTGATTTTGATGAATGCCCTATAACCTCCCTGATAGCATCTCAGGCACGGCAATCCTACCGCGGTGTTGACAGGAATGTGTGAAGCTACCACATTTTCTTTACTAAAAAGAAAAAAACAACCAAAAAAACACCCCCCAAAAAATTTAAAAAACAGCCCTTGAATTTTGGGACAGTCATTGCACGTGTGCCATGAGAAACACAGTACACCACCTACCTCATCTCCTTGCTCACTTCTCTACAGGCACTCACCCACTCAAAGTAGTGTTTTTCATATAGTTAACATCCTCTTTTCCACAGAACCTGCTCCATATCACCATCTACCTGTTAACGCACACAGAAAAACTCTCCTTTGCAGTGCATTAACTGTCTCAGCTCAACTTGATGTGCTGCAGAACAGCAAAATCTCATACAACACTCCTCCCAACCTTGCAAAACCTTGTACTTTGGTTCTTGACATGTGCCTATGGAAGGTGCTCTCCAGGACAGAAAACTGTTCCGTGGACTGAATCAGTCTCTACAGAGTAGACAGTAGAGGTGGACAGCAACAACACTCCCCTTCCATACAGAAAGCCACCGGGACATCACAAATGTGACGTGAAACTACAGCTATGGAGGAAACAAACATTTATCAATTTCTAGGCCCACCCGATGTAGGATGAATGGAAATCCATAAACAGATAAGGCACATTCTTCTCTATAATAGTACAATGCCGTAATATTACACAATAGAAATTCACATTTTTCTGAACTTGTTAGTTCTTTATTTAACCCAGTATTATTTATATAGTTGTGTACAATCAGGCAACTCTTTGCAGTTTGAGCCGGGGGAGGAGGATTTTACTAAATTCAGAAACAATCTGTAAAAAATAGAAAAGGGTAACAAATCACAGTGACACACAGACGAGCAGTATACACAACGTCATCTTAGAGGTACTACTCAGCTTGCACCGAGCTAAGTAGGGGTGGACCCGTTCTGCACTCAGGTGAAGGTGTTTCTAAACCCAAAGCAACAGGAAGTTCCTTCCTTTTAAATAGATAGTGTCATTATTTTTGAGCAATACCGAACCGTCATCGCAGCATGGCAGTAGACAGCATTGGTCCACCATAGAGAGGTTTAATTTAAGGGGGCGGGGGAAGGGGGGGAGGGAAAATCTAAAATTGAGGTTCCACTCTGTTCTTTTTAAGTGACTCAGCCTCAGAACAAAAATCAGGAAAGCAATACATATAAAAATAAATTAGTGAAGAATTATTAGTATGAGGTTTCTCTCTCATCACTGCACTTTCCACAGCCATACACTAGGAAAAAATTTTCCTGTTCTGTGTGGGTCCTAGAAATTCCCTCTTTCCCAGCCTTTACAGGGAGAAGAGTCTAGAAAAGGGGCAAAAGAGAGACTGGGTATAAAGATAAGATTTCTCTTGCTAATAAAGTTCTTCGCTAGTAGTGGTAGAGAGGTTTGAGAAAAACTACAGTCTAATCCAAACAAATAAACACTGCCAGCCCCACCCCCTCAAAAAACAAAACAAAACAAAAAACCCCAAACACTCAATGACAAAGCTAGAAAAAGGTGAAATTAGTCTCCTCAGTAGGAAGATCTCCTCTACAGACAGACAATTTTTTCCTATTCATAACACCACCCAAGCTATTTCAGACCCATCAAGCTACTTATCTCTGGTACCTGGACAGCCTCATTATCACGTTTGAAAGGACTAGGAAAAAAAAATTCCTTGAGTGAGTAGTAGTACACTAGGAGTCCTTCCGCTCCTTTAGGACGAGGAGGATTAAAGGGGACAGATGGGAAGGTACGAGCTCCCAAAAGGATGCTCTTCACCAGACATTGCCTGCCTATGTCAGGGCAGCTTTGCTTTCATACAGAAAAAGAAGGAGGACTTGCAGCTCTTCACCACAGGTCAGATTCTGCTCCAGATCAAAATCCTCGAAGTTCCAACAAAGCTTTCTGACAAAATTACTCAGCTCTGCTTTTGCTTGCAGATTCCCTCGCTGTTCCAAAAAAGATGGCAGTCTCACTTGCATAAAATGTCTTTCTTCTCAGAGCCAGAAAAAGCATAGAGGACTCAAGGAAAAATGAAAAGTAATTCACTCCTTGAGAATTCACGCTATAGTCTAATTCATGGCTGTTTTAGAGAGGACAGGCCTTTCCTCTTTAATGCCAAAAAATCTGAAAAGGAGACACAGCCATAAACTGATTACCAGAAGTCTTGCAAGGAGCTACTGGTGACCCTATGGGATCTGCATTGTAACTCCGATCCCTATGCATCAAGCACAATGAAGAACAGTCTCTGCTCTCCTCTTGCTCAGGAAGAAAGTTTCTGTACATCTTCACTTGAAGACAAAGCCTTTTAAGATTCCCCAGCATGGCTGTAGCTGGGTCTTCTGAGAACTGTAAGCTTTCCAGGACAAAACTAACTCATATTATCATTAAACAAGGACTGGAGAGACCTTAATACATGGACTTACTGCACAAAAAAGTCTTTATAAAAGTAAAACATGTCTAGAAATTATATTCAATATATATATATATCTCCAGGCTCATAAATAAGACACATTCTGAAAATCAGGTGTGCTGCTTAGCTGCTGCAATGATTTAAGTGAGCTACCAGGGAATATCAGCAAAAGTGACACAGAAACCAGAAGTGGACAAAGGTGAGTAATAAAACCAAGAAAAAAACCTTGAGCCAAAAATGTCTCAAAATCGACTCCACTGATGTGTTTTCATTGCTTAGAGATGTAGTGCCATTCTCATCTGGTTAATTCCAATCCAGCATTTCTTTGATATACCTTTTATAATTTTCAGTCTAATTATAATGAAAATCATTTTTCAATGTAATTTTGTAATAAAAATGTTTCCTTATTTCTCATTACCTAAGAACATGATCGTGCACAGCTACTGAGCATGCTTACAATGTGCATAGTGTATCTTCTCTTTCTTAGCATTTAATCTCTTCATAGTCTACAGATGTCAAGAGGTTCAGATTAAGCTTGTTAAAGATCTGCTTCACTCTAACTCACTGATGATTATTTATTTAGCAGTTTTATGTAACCCTGTCATTGATAAGCACTCTATTAATTTGCCGAGGGACAAATCAACACTAGTTATTTTTCTACTGGCTATTAGATTCAGTGCTGCTGTTTGCTACAAACCACTTGCCAGTTAATTATAAATTATGGGTCCTCTTTGCCTATATTAATTGATATCTCCTCTGCCTTTGTAATACTAGACAAATAAATTGAAGGCAAGATTTATTAAGCAGTGCATGTCTTCCATCTCTTGATTAGTATTCTTTACTTTTTAAACATTTATACTTGTTTATACAGATTTGATGGCAGAACAGTACATTAGAGAACTGATCCTTGGGGTGTTTTTGGGGAGACAGGAAGACTTATTTAACAGCTTCCCACAAATTAGGTTGAAGTGACACATGATTTAAGTTAAGCAATTTTTAAATGCTCTTTTTGACTTAATAAAGTCTTAGGTTACAGTATCTTTCTGTATAGGTACAGCATATATATACTTTACAGAAATTATGTATGTACTTACCTGCATTCAGTAAGCGCCATGCATATACTGCTGTGTTTTGCACACACAGTGTTTTGTATGTCTAAACAGCTACTCTTGAGCGTGAGAATATATACACACACAACGTGTACAGAAAAAGACACATGTGGATATGCAGACACAGACAGATCTATATATACATCCATCTCATACCGCAGGTAGTAGAGAGATTCTCTGCCAGCTATTTTCGTGCAGAAAGAAAGGATTTTCTGAATAGGGTTTCATTTTCAAAACCTGAAGATGTAATGAGTGGTTTCAGAACAATGGACTGTGGCCATTTTTAATTTGCATGAGTGTGAATTATATAAAGTAATTGTACGGTCTCCTCCATTTATATATGATCGCTAGCTACAGGGAATGCACCCTTTCAGAGAGATGCTGACACTCCACAAAGAAGCAAGAGTCAAAATTCATGCCATGTACTTTTGAAGGGAAACTTAATTCTTTTGCTCCCTTGCCAGTGCCAAGCATAGAAGTATAATGTAAAATTCAGCTCTGGACTAACTTCTTTGGTTTCAAAGGAATTCCTAACAATTACACCACCACTGAAATTGGCCCACAGGAACAAAACGCTACACCATTTCAGTGCATTCGAATTTTACAGCGCCTTATTTCCACACTCCAACCTTTAAAGTTCACTCTTCTATGTAATAAGGATGTGACACACGCAAGTGTTCATCAGGGTTATAAAAGGTTTTACCCTCCTGCCACTTGACAGGTGTCAGGAACCATTGATCCCAGAGATTACGGTTACATTCCAAACCTAATTATGGACAGTTTTTTAATGCAATTAATAGCTTCATCTGCAGTGCCCTAAGTGTTTTGCTATATACTTACGTTAGATAAATTCAAAGAATGCACATTTGTGACCCTGTGGATGAATGCATTGCTGTATTGACTGTTCACACGCAATATCTCTCTCATTAATTAACTCTTACAACACACTGATTAGTATGTGTGTATGGGCGTGTATGTTTTCTACCAGGCAGAACATCTGTATCACCCTCTGGAGGCCAGCTCACAAAGAATAACAGCCATATTACTACTATAGCTCTCCTAATTCATGTTATATTCCACATAATGGGCATAATCACTGCCCTTTCATAGTCAAAATACCCAGAAATATGTACCCACAACCAACCTGTAGCTCAAGTGCCTTTTCAAGTAAATGTGTGAAAATTACCTGACATGACTTACTGAAAACAAGTAGCAAAATGTAAATTAATTATAGGCATTCTTGCAAGCATATAGGAAGAACTTGGGGTTTGTATCATGGAAAAAGCACTGATCACCTATCAGTAAGATTATTTATTTAAGTTTAAAGATTCTATTTAATTTCTATTTTCTTGAGCATCTTTGTCTCCACATATGCTTCCAGTGCAGCTCAGATTAGAACAGTTAGAGAAGCCTTGCTTAAAAAATAAACACTAAATTTATTAATGCTATTTGTCTGCTTCACCAAAGCCATTACTTAGATTTCGTTCATTAATAAGGTCTGAAAACCATTGTGAAACCTGTGGACAGACAACACAATGGAAATACAATTCTAATTATTAGTAGTAATGTTTAAAAAATAGATACACCCACATTCCACTTTAACAGCGAGGCACTTATTTCTAAAAATAATAACTTTGTAACTTTTTGAACAGGTTTATATTGAAGAATTGAGTATGACAGAAGAATCTCAGAGCCACCCAAAACAGCAGAGTCCACACAAAACTTTGAAGCAACACAACTGCCGTGTGATCAGGCTGATGTAAAATTGGATTGAGCGAATGAGCCCTCTCTCTTAAACAGACTGTGACTGGACCCAAGCTACTGGGGACACGGTCAGCACAAGACTCCTAAGAGCAAAGAGTATAGTTGGGGCAAGTAGACAAACCGGGTGTACAAACTATTCTGTGGGTCTTAAACAGCAGCAGCAGCAATCAGCGATGAAAACCAGTTGAGAACATCTGCGGTCAGAGTTGAATTGGGTACGGACCAGTTTGCCTATTTTTCAAAGAAAAGGTGGTTTGTACCCGTGGAGTCAGAAAGAGGAAGAGCAGTGATAAAGCGTTTATCTCTAGGGGGAGAAAGATGGACACTTTGTGGTCTGTGCAACACAGAGGTTACTGGGGAAGGGGTTGGGGTGAGGGTATAATGTGCTGCAAAACCAGCATCTCCATTATGGCTCTTTGCGTTCAGCTTTGTGCACAAGGTCGCTGCAGAGCAACGGGCCCTTCTCCACCCTGCAAGCAAGTGAGCGAAAGTGCAATCTACACCCAGATCCTGTAAGTGGCAACTCAGTGCTGCATCAAACATCCACAGTGATGTCAGCGGATCCAAGGTAAGGAGTGGGTAAACCATTTCAAATGAAATAGGAAATGACCTGAACTGTTGCTGTAAACCATTTTTTTCCAGATTCACAGAAGTTTGAACAGCTTTCTTGTTCTATTTTCCATTTGCTTTCAGAAGAAATGTAAAATTGAGGCCTTGACCACTCAAGGTCATTAAAAATCCCATTAACCTTTTCACAAGGTAGGGCTTAAGTAGGGTTAATTAAGCAATATTGCTTCACAAGGGTCTGAAGAAGCATTTTTCTTTCCAGTTTCAATATATATGCCAGTAGGTCTGCATGCCTCCCACAAGTTTTGTTTTAAATTTTGGGTTGTGTCCCCCAAAAAGAAACAAACAAACCACCAGAAAACTGTGCAAGACCCCAAATTCACCTGGTTCTAATATGCACCCTGAAATGCATGAGTTCTGTATGTCCCACTGAAAATTATACCCATGCTCTTTTGAATGTGACTCAGTGGCCAATAGAATGGTTTATACATCATACAAAATGTTTTGAAAAAATATTTGTACACTACAGAATTGCTCTCATCGTTATAATGAGTTAAAGAAAATACTGAGTCATTTTCCGCAAACCATAAATAATCATTTACATTTATTCATTGCTGGGTGCTGTAAGCATTCTCAGAAAAAGAACTCAAAGCAAAGATAAATCAGTCATAAAAAGTGAGAGAAATATGATAAACTACATATTAGGCCAGAGAAAAATCTGCCATACAGTGCTTGGAAACTGTCACCATACAAGAGGAATCTGTGACTTCCATCTGTAACTGCCTTCAATCATCTTCCTCCATACCCTTCATCAGAACTCCCCATACACATCATTATTCTATAATTATGAACATATATAGATAATAATAACCAGCCAGAATCACATTTGCAAGGTTCTTCTTTTTAAATACAAGGGGAATGTAACTCAGAACACTGCAAAACTGAACTTTCTTTTTCATAGGAATCCAAAAGTGTTTGCAGGCAGAAATTGTAGCAGAGGGATAACACAATCCTCTGTGCTACCTAGTTCTACTGAATTGCATAACGAAGCTGAGCACTGGTTGAGTATTAATTCTCATGTGTTGGGAAGTCATGGCAAAGCCACCTCAAAGCATGCAGAAAAAGAAACTTCTCAGCCTGTTTTGTTCAAGAACTTAATTATGTAATTAATTAAATCAGACAGTAGCAAATTCAAAACATAACTTGTTTTGTTTTGGTTTGTCTTTTTTTTTTAAACAGTGAACAAATAGACTACAGGACTTCCTGCCACAAGATATCCCTGCTAACAACTTCGCCTAAATTAAAAACATTAGACATTTATGTGGCTAGTAAGCATATATAAGCGCAAAATACACAAATAATACTAAAATAAAACGCATTTTCTCAGGCACAGATGTATCAGAGAGGTGAAGGGGACTGCGTCTCCCACAGCAATAGCAACACTGACTGCCATATGCACTTACATCCTATCGAAGGGTTATCAGAAGTTACACGATTGGCACAGGACCTTTTCCTTTTCCTGAAACACTTCATATTAAACACAACTAGAGGATGACAGCAACTGCTTCCAGCCCAGCTTTGGGTGATCTGGGGAAAGCCTCGCTATATTTCTTTCTCTCACTAAACCCTTTAGATACCCACCTACCAGCGCTATACTTTATGGCAAACTGAGCTGGTGCCTGTGTTTAGGACGGTTTGTAAATGGCATCACTGTTTCCTGACAAAGTGAACTGACCATTGCACACCATCCGGTTTGGTTTGTAGCTCTGTAAAATGTAGTGATACTTGTCAAAGAAAATATACAAATTAAAATTGATTTATGTAAATAGTTGAACATGAAATCAAAATATTTTAAGTCTTAACTTTATTCTAGCTTGGATGAAACTAGTTTATTTTAATGACAGTCCTTAGTCCACCCTGGGAATTTCAAAGCTGGACCTGTTCTGAATTTCCTTGTTCATCTACTTGAAAAAAAAAAAAGAAAATAGTACATAAGAACCATGAAAAAACAATGTCCTTAAGTTTTCCAGGTTGGCTGTGGAGATATAGGGGGTTCAGGCATTGCACTCTTATACAGATGGTACTTGAAGTCTTACGAAACATTCTGAGACAAAACTTTATCCATTGTTTACCAGGGATCCAACTTCTCCTCCTCCAGAGTCCTCACAGACATAACTAACTCAACACCTTATAGCAACAGCATGATGTACTGTACACAAAAGTATCTCCATGCTATGCATAGAGAATTCAGATGGAGAGGCGAGCGATTCGCCCAGAGCCACAGACAAATTCAGCATTATATGCAGAATTAGAACGCATATAGTCTTAGCTCTCAAAACTATGTTCATACCACTAGATCACACTTCCCTATAAAATATTATCCGACAGGACCCATCTTTATTGAAAGGGAAGTATATATTTTCTGCTGGAGTGGGAAATACTTCTCTTTTTTTAGCTGTTAATATTCATTTTATGAGTTCTGTGTCTGAAGATCATTATGAATGTCTTCTCAGGATTTCATTAACACTACAAACAAAACCAGAAGACAGTCTTGATGCAAAGCTTACTTTAAGTGGGTAAATTCCCTGTTTTTTCTCTTTTTTTTTTTCAAGCCAGAAAGGGTGGATAAAAGACCTGTAAAATAAATGCTGAGTGAATAGGACTCTTGAGCTATAGAACTTGTGCTGTGAAAATTCTACTTTGTCTGGCAAACACTATTAAACAGAAATCTACGAAGAGCATTTTTTTTTCCATTTCATACAGGGGGAAAAAAAGAAATCGGATCTGACCCAGTGACTTCGATGACAATGGTAAGAGTCCTACTTTGTACAATGAGTTATAAAGACAGAATTTTTACTCTTGGGTGGGCATTTAACATTCCTAGCAACAGAGCTTCACTACTAGACTTGGTGAGATCACTTACTAGAGCTCTGGTTGTTGGCACCAGTGACTCTGGTATGTTAGAGTAACCCTGATGAGCCCTCCTGTTTGTTTTAGTTTTGGGGGTTTTTTTTTCAGATTAGTTTCTAAATTACACAATAAAATTAAGAAAGTGTTGTCAAAGTGCAGATTACTATCATTGCCGTCTCTGTTTTTGAATGCTTTCTGGAATTGGAGTTTTAGGTACACAAACTTCATACTTTTACGATAATTTGGGTTGTTTCCAATTGGAATTCAAAACCAGGTGTCAGTGGTGAAATGCCTCGAGGCTATCAAAATAACTGACTGTGTCACCTTGTCCTCCTAATGATCCTTATATATTTAACATAAACATCATAAAAGTAAGTGCTTATTCAAGCAGGACCACTACATATGTTTACCTGGGCTTGTTTTTCTAACTTGCACTGACTATAAAAAAATAACTGGGAAGAGGAAAAAAAAAAATGTCAACTGCTATAACGGAGCATCAAACTATGGATTTGGAAGTGTGATGCTTGCTGATGTTTCAAATAAATCCCAGAAGCTATTCTTGTGGGGGGTCATAATGGCACATGCAACCTATTTTGAGACCATTTCTTTTCTTACAGTGCTGTGTGCTTCTCATTATAATGATAATATCCAGCATTTATATGGCTATTTACATCTTTTAAGCGCTGTACCAACAACTAATTAATCCTCACAACACCCTGTAGGGTAGGTAAGTATTATTATCCCCATTTTATAAATGGCAAAATTGAGACAGAGGGGTAAAAGTGACTTGCTGGAAGGCACTCAGCAAGTTATAGGCAAAACTCAAATGAAAAACACAGGGGCTTCCTGGCTCCCAGGCCCATGCTCTGTGCACTCAACCAGACCTAGTTGCCTCTCATAAGAACCAGTGCCTGATTTTAGAGCCATTGTTCACATCCAAGCTTGTCCAAAAAAACCCTGTACTATCCAGCATGCATTGCTTTCGGTATGTGCTCAACACATTTCAATCATGACAATGTCAAGCAGTGGAACAGCTTGTCCAGAGAGGTTCTGCAGGCTCCAGCCTTGGAGCTTCTCAAGACTAGACATGACAAAACTCTGAGCAACCTAGTCTGATCTAATAGATGATCTTGCTTTAGGCAGGACATTGGATTAAAGACCTCTGAGGTCCCTCCCAGCCTGAGTTATCCTATTTTATGAAGTAGATGTGTTCTGTGATGGTTACAAGTTTTCCATCACTTCACACTGTCAACTCTACTTCTTGCATCTGGGCTCTTCCTTTAGGTGCTTTGACCTGCACCTGTCTTTTGGCAGGCATATCTACATGCAGCACTAGGACTGTATCAACATAAAGAAATAAATGTAATGGCATCATATGTCATTTAGCAGTGAACTAAAAAATTACGTCATTTCTGTAAACTATTTCCTCTGTTTGTATCCAGATTTAAAACCATCTCCAAATACAGTCTTTTCCATCAGAGAAGGCAATCTCCAGATTTTCTTCCAGCTGTGTTTCCTAGAAGAGTCTCATCAAGAACCAGGAGAAACTGAAAATAGAATTTTGAAGGTTACTGTTAGGATTGCTAAGAGACAGGATAAGACTACATAGTATTGTCACTTAGATACACAAGTCCATACTCTGTATTACAGGACAGAAAGAAGTTCTGTCTCTGTGCAGCCCCACCTTCATCAACAACACTGGATTCAAGTCCAAATAAGAAACTGACAATAGCAATATAAATGCTCTTGAAATGATTCTCTGCTTAATGACCCCAGTTCCCAGTGACAGGACCCAGTTCCCAATGACCCCCACTGGTTCCTGGTGACAGGACGAGGGGCAACGGGTACAAGTTGGGACATAGGAAGTTCCATTCAAACTTAAGAAAAAACTTCTTTACGGTGAGGGTGACAGAGCACTGGAACAGGCTGCCCAGGGAGGTTGTGGAGTCCCCTTCTCTGGAGATTTTCAAGACACACCTGGATGCAGTCCTGAGTAATGTGCTCTAGGCCTTCCTGCGTCAGCAGGGGATTGGACTAGATGATCTCTAGAGGTCCCTTCCAACTCTAAAAATTCTGTAATTCCGTGACCCTCCTTGCTGCAGTATCACAGGTAAGATCAAAGTTGATAACCCAGATCATAGAATCGTTTAGGTTGGAAGAGACCCTCAAGATCATCAAGTCCAACCATTAATCTAGCACTGCCAAGTACACCACTAAACCGTGTCCCTAAACACGACATCTACACAGCTTTTAAATACCTCCAGGGATGGTGACAAGCATGTCCCTGGGCAACCTGTTCCAATGCTTGACAACCCTTTCAGTGAAGAAATTGGTACTCAGTCTCCTCAGCAGTAGCTAGTTATTTAGGGGAGCTGAAGTTCATTTTGGGGAAAAAAAAGTAACAAAGTTTTTAAAGGTGCTGGGTATCCTCGGTTCCTACTAAAATGAAACCGAGCTGTTTGGGAACTTTAGTTATTTCATGTGATGCCTAATGGGAACTGTTGGATGCAAAATTGTTTTAGGAATTGAGCCTTAAACATCCCTTAAACATCAACTCCCCTGCACTCCTATAAAAGATTGTTTGTATCCCTCTGCACATACTTCAGCAAATAAAAGAAATTACAATACTCTGACCACTTGCAAGTGAAATTAGCAGCCACGCTGTCAAGCAGGAGCCAAAAGATGAGGCTACACTAGAAGCAGATAATGCCAAAAAGTGTATGCTTTTATACACATATTATGCAGGTTAAAAGCCTGGTTCCTTGATGCCTTATTCTGTCCACAGCCACTTACGTTAAGAAAGAAGGGATTTAAAATATGGAGTTGATAGCATGGTTACCTTTCACCTGTGTTAGTAATCCCTCAAGGAGGAAACACTGGCTATCAGGCAGTAAATTCTACCTGATATTACAGCTGGTTTATTCCAAAATCTGATCTATATACCTACTTACAGTCAAGCAAACAGCTTTGTACTGCACTATATTTCCTAAAGAGTAAGGAGACAAAAAAAATCCAAGAGAAGCGACATGAATTTGTACGAAAACTTTTTTCTCCTACTTTTCTTTCTCTGGGCTTTGCCAGGGCTGAAGGCAAAGGCTAACCTGTATTTAATATTCTTGGAAGTCATGTTTAGAAATACCTACAAACAAACTCATGAGCATTCAGCCAGCTCGGGCTGTCTGTTAGACACTTGTTCAAAACAATCCATTGAAAACCGTCACTGTTTAACCAATGCACTGAGAACTTCCCCACTGATCTGGCTTCTGAACATCCCACTACGCTGCTCTACCACATGGCTAACTATGACAAGAGAATGGCTAGACTTACAGAAGTGGCAAAGTTTCTCGGGTTCAGAAAAGACCGCAGCACGATAATGTCAATAGCCTTTTAAAATAATATACACACACACACACATATAGCTCTTACATACATCAGTGTCTAAGGGGTTCACATTTGTGATTACAGACAGCAATATAGACAAAGCTGCTATGGTTAAACCCTTTGTGAGAGTTAGTTATTAAGCTGTTGACAATATGAGAATCAGATGAATTTACCACTGGTTCAGTAATTGTCTTTCATATATGAGCAACCCCCTACATACAACTTTTATGATTCATCATATTTATTTTTTGTTTCCTCAAGCAACATCTTTTATTAGTTGTACACTCACTACAGAAATTTAATTTCTGCAAGAGAACAACAAAGCAGTTGATTATTATTATTGAGAATCTGGTACAACACAGAGTGAAATAAAATCTATAAGGCATTAAAATGACAGATTAGGCAAGAGCTGTATTCATTTACAAGTGTTAGAACATCATGTTAATGCCTCACAAGCACAACATAAAATGAAAATCAACTCTTTCATGCTGCTTTACTAATACTGCAAAGCTCCACGGAGCACAAATAGTAGTCCCTGTTAAAGAGGCACTGTCCTTTTGTAGTTTTTGCATGCAGCAGGTTTATCATTAACACTTGACGGAAAACTCTCTTCCGGTACTTACTAGCCATAAACTTTACATTTTTACCACTTATGGATTTAAAGATAATTATTACTGACCTCTGCTAGACCAAGTGGATTAAGTATATGGCTGTCACCTAATGAAATTTTAGAATTTATGCACAACATCTCTTTGCTTAGAAATGTTCATTTGGAAAGCGTTGTATTAAAAACTTTGCTTTTCACAATCACTGCAAGGCTACCATATCCAGATTTACATTCATATTAAATTTTATTGCAGCTTTATTTATTATCAAAATCTCTGAACATAAAATGACAGGACATGCAAATAGGAAGACTTGAAATATTCACTTCACACACACCAATCCAATCACTGGTGTACGTGGTTTGATGGTATTTGTATTCTTTTGATCATATTCTATGTTATTAACGTCATGATTTTCTTGGACGTATCACCATTCTTTCCCCATTCTTTCCCCATTCTTTTTGCTTAAACTCATACCTCATCATAGCTGAAAAGTAGGAAAATAATTCATTGCTTTGGAATATGATGTGATTTGTTCAGATTGCTGTATGTCTTGAAGAAAGGAAATCAGTGGATTTTGTTTAGTAACAACAACCATATATACACGTTGTTCTAATTTGTTCCTCAATCCATTCTTAATGATTAAATTCCTGTAAACATTTTGAGGGACGTTTATACTCAGAAGGATACCTGTCATTCCTATAGACAATGGGGCTATATCAGTACAAAATTCAACATAATATGAAGAAAAAAATTAATGAGCTGAATAAACGTTTTCAGGTTTCGCCTGTGCTGAATGCCACGTGGCTGTGACTACCTTGCTGTTGTCACCCAAGCTGCTACAAGTATGTTCTGCCTACGTATAGCCATAACTTCTAAATAAAGACATCTTTTGACCAGGTGAAGAGGGGCACAGGACAGGCCTCAGTCCTGGCAAAGGAGTGGGAGATGAATGTCAGACCATCGCAAGTGAGAAGAGAAGGCTGGGGCTCTGCCATCTGGGAAGAGATATTAGGAAACAGGAAGAATCACAGTATTTTTTTCCTCCCCAAGACGAGGGTAGATATCTAATTTCCATCTCTTGTTCTACCACGTCCTTTGGGTTCCAGCCACAAAGGGAATATAGCATAATGAACAATAGCACATATAACAACATAATGGTAAAAATCTAAATTATGCATCTAAATAAATTGTAAATAGATCAAATACTGCAGCACAACTACCCTCATTCTGAAACATACTGTAAGAAAATTGAAATTACACACTACTTCTTTAAGGGTTAATACTTTTTGTGTAACATCCCTTGGATATACAAATTGCAAACTTTCTGATCTGACAAACTCACTAATTTCTAAGAAAGCCAGAAGCAATCTGATACACTGTGATGTTGGATAAGTCTGTAAATTACCTAAATCATGGATTGATCTTTACCCCACTTATTATATACTATCCTTTGGTAAGATTATAAGTAATAAAAAAGAACAGGAAATAGCACAGCCTAGGTTCCTAATTTAGTAACAACAGCAATAATAATAATTTTTTTGTTTACCTTGAACTGCAGGACAACAAATCTCTCTAGTTCCAGTTCCCGTTTTAACAAGTGAAAAGCTAGTTTCATATCTACCTTTGTCATAATATTGTATCTTTGACCAAAAGCAAACATGCTACTTCGTAACTTAGAGGCTTGAGCACAGCAGTAAAGCATCATATTGTACAGTCCCTGCCCATGCCCGTGTCAGGCAGGCTAAAAACCTGGGGAACTGTGCCCCTGACGTTTTATTTGGTGCACTGTTATAAAATGGGTACAACAAAGTGGCTCCTGCTCTAAAAGCACTGTTGAGGTTCCCTAAAGCCAGGTGCTCTCATAAACACCTGGGGACCCGCGGGGGAGATCCCTTCTTGAATAAGACATAAAGATACACTTCGAAAGTTGCCAGAAGAAGAGTTGGTATTCAGAAGACACAACCAATGGTGGATATATACTTAAATATTTATCCACAAAACAGTGAATGACATGATATAAAATCCTAAAATGCATCAAGAAATAATGAACAGGCATATCTGGAAGTTGTAACAGGATTTCCCCTCTCTTTCTTTGCAACTTTCAAATGTCCTGTCCTCATCTCACTTGAAGGGTGAATGACAGCTGGGTAAGAATTCTGTGCAGGAACATTAATCTTATATGCTAACCTCCTTGTGTACCACAGTAATAATGTCACCATACCAAACTTTCTTTCCATAAACCTGAAAGACTATGTCCTCCAGCAAAAAAAAAAAAAAAAAGATCTTCTATGTTACTTCTCTTCCAACTCGTTCAGTTTTTAAATCAGCATAAAATTCATCTTACTGATTCCCCTGAAACACCACCACCAGATTCAGTGAAAACTTCCAAAATAGAAAAAATAATTGAGAATGATATGAATTGCACCAGATCTAGGCGTGTAGGCACCTTCACAACTTCTTGAACCACAGAACACAATAACGCACTGTTCTGAACCACGCTTTACCCACGCAGGATACTATTTAGCTTTCTCTCTACCTACCATCTGAACTCATAAACTCTGATTATCAGCACAGCATATTTTTTTTGCTATCAGTATGAATCCTAACTAAGGGTGTAGGATTCATCTCCCTTGTGGCAGCACCCATTCTTTGCGAACCACATCTAAACTAGATACCTTATAGTGCTCTCTTTATGGACAAAATTATTTTTCAGGCCACTTTTCACCTGACCTATTTTAGATAATCTGCTTTGTGATGAGGCAATGGTTCACAACTGACTACAAGATGCAGTAGCCACAATGTACATGTTTGCACTTTGTCAGCCGAATCTCACCAATTTACTCTTTACTGTCCATGAGTTGCTATTTGAGTTTTAATCCTGCACTGAAAAAAATTTGAAGAAGGTTTCTAACTATTTGAGCAGTGAATATTTTGAGAATGCTGATTCATATCATTAGAATATATCCTTCAATAGCACTGCAGAAATCACTGCAAAATCTCAGGAACAGATGTTTTGACATTCTATACATCCCAGGCACACTTTTTAGTTTTTAAAAATGGATTAATTGAATTATGTCCTCTATTAAAATGCAAGAAACAACTTAAGAAATAAGGCTTGATAAAGAAGACGTTTGGATTTTTCTACTAGAGGTGTTCTTAAAGATAGATTGATAAAGTTCTGCATAAGAAATTAAAAGTACAGATTAAAAAAAACCCTACAGTGTGCATGGAATAAATTACACAATCTTTTAGGTTCAGAATATCATTCCACACTTTTCATTTTACATGTAATTGTAAAGGAGAGGAGGAAATCTAAAACTTGAAATGGCATGTGCACCTGTATTTTTCTCCCTGCTTTACCCTGTTTTGTGGTCAATGTTAAAGTATTACAGGACAGTGTTACAGGGATATATGTATTATTTTTTTCTTTAACAAAACATTTCAAACTGTGCATCACATCCAAATAAAATCTGACTAAGTATGCCAAACTGCAATAGCATCCCAGTTCCATGGATCCTGTTGTTACAAGGAACTAGTAGCAATTACAATGTCTGGGAACCAAGGCAGGCAAAAATGTAGAAATACTGCTCCAGTCCAGAAAATAAATAAATTGTGTACATATATATATATATATATATATATGGATATGGAGAAAAAGAAGTAGTGCCATAAGGCAAGTGCAGTATTTTGGATGACATAGACATGTAAACTGCTGGGAATGAAAGGGAGTAAGAAAATAGAGCAGCACTGTAAAGGAAGGTTATTTCTTGAAGGAAAAGGGAAACCTGGGAAAAGATCATACCTCACCAACAGCCAGATGTCTCTCAAATATGGTCATTTGTTCACAGACTGTTGTTTTAAAAGCAAAGAATATTAAATTTAAGGAAAAGTTCAGATGTACATTTGCTCTTGTGAAGAGTACATATCTGTGCAAGCACCTTTATTGAACAATCAAGAATTGTGTGAACTGCAATTTACTTGAAATATCAAAGGATTGATAAATATTCAATCTGTAATGCAAAGATACTTTTTATACCCATATGGGTTTCATAAAAGCAATTTTGAAAATGATACCTTAATTTGAACCCGTTTCTTCTTATGTTTTTTTTCCAACATGAGCACCTCCAACAATGGTATTGCTGCAGTCTCTTTCCTTTACCTCAAGGAATGCAGGTATCAGTATCTTCCCTTAAACTACTTGCTCCACAAACAAGCTTTTGATACCAGCGTCCTGCTGTGCAGCGTACCAGGAATGGGGTATCTGTATGGAAGTTTTCAACCTGCCGCTGACTTTCTCAGTACTCAGTGTTTTTGTCCCAGTTGCTGACTGCCAGTCTCCCATGTAAGAGAGAAGTGGAGGTAGCACGGGTTAGATTCAGATCCAAACTGTGAAAGTGATAGGTAATGTAACAGGCCGAGGCTTTTGTTTTGCTTTCTTTCTAAAAGAAGTTAGTCACATGTAAAGAATGTTATTTTACGAGATGCTTACCTTTGGTAATACATATTTGTCACGTAGCTGTAAATCAAAAGGTATACACAACTAATGAGAACTATTGACTCCCTACGTCATCCTAGAGAATGAAAGCCAAGAAAGTGACATCAATTTTATTATTTGCAGTAATAACAGATATTAAGACATATCTCTCCAACTTGTAAGACATTGGAAAGTGAGGGTGCTCTAAATTGCCTAGTAACTGGTGCAAGTTTTACAATGGAAAAAGGATGATTGGATAGGCAGCTTTTGACCAGTTAGACTGCTTTGGGACTAAAACCTTAGGAAACCTATCATGTTTGAGAAGAATTCAACAAGAAAAGAGAAAGAGAGAGTTCTCCAACACTAGTAGAGAGAATGAGATTCCAGGAATCTAATATCGAAACAGGGGCAAGAGCTAACTTTGCACAAAAAATCTCAAACTTTCATAAAGAAGTCTGTAAGAAAAGACGCAGACAATGTGGCTTGAAAAATTGACCCATAGAGTTATGAAGTTTTATGTGTGTGTCAAGCACAAACAGCTAGCCAAGATAAAAGCTTGGCTAAGGACAAGCTCGTCCTGAAAGACTTAGGGAGCCTCAACTTGGAAAGACATTTAATAAGAAAAAGGGGCAACTTATTCACTACACCACAAAATGGGCTATTTGGTACCACTTCTGCTTCTTCCTGTTGCAGAGTTCTCAAAGCACTGTGATGCTCTTTCTTGTCAAGATATTTCTACTTTCTGATCCAACAAAGATAACCTCGTCACCCATCTTGTTTGGCAACCCTGAAAGGGACAGTTGCCATATTATTATCAGCACGCCTTTCCCTATGCTTAGAGCAATTCCTTCACTTTTCTAGCCTTAGGAAGAAATAGGTGCCTGGGTGAAAGTCACTCAGTTGAAGTTGAATCTATTATAAAGAGATCAAGCCTATTGTCAAAAGGAGATTTCTAAGACTGTGCCAGCACCAATAACTGCTCCGTTGCCTACAGCTGGAGATCTGTCTATTGTCATAACCGTCCGCAGTCTCCAAATCTCAGTAGATGTACCTGCACTGACAAGAGTCCTAGTGATCGAAATGGACAATGGCAAACTATTGCCATTTCTAACTTTGTCAGAAGACACACTTCCATTCCATTTTGTTGCATCTTCTTATCTACATTTTTCATACTTGTCTTATTACCTGTAGTATTCCCAAATTGTAATTAAATGAGGAACCATGATAGACACTTCATCTGGATGGAGAAAGGTTGCCCATCAGGTGAGCAAAGCCAATCTGCAAGAATATAATTCACCTCTTTCCTACATTTTCTACCCTTCCATAAATGGATGAACAAAGCTCCAGTGGGACTATGGTTCAGAAAACTCAGGGACTGCCTCTGTCTGGTGCATAACTAGCAGCACCCCAAGATTGAACCCAAAGTGCCAGAACGAGAACCCTCTCAGTTACACAGAAGTAACCCCTCCACCTAACAAGCAGCTTCTAAGATCTCCTGATAACTGACAATAATGACAATCGCAAGTTTCCCTGGATGGCTACACTAAAAACTTGATTTGCTCCTCACTGACCAGCAGAAATACCTGCTTCCAAAAGGAGCTTCAGACTTGTTTAAACGCGGTAGTATTTTTACCATTATCATCTCTTTCCATAAGCAATGGGGCCACTTTAAAGTTGTTGAGGAGACTGTCTTAATTAGCTGAAACTTCCTGTGCTGTGATCAGTCTCCATAGCTCACTCTTGTACTTGGTGATGACAGCTAGAAACAGCCAAGGAGACTCAACAGTTTAACTGGGATAAAGGAATGCCAATCCTGTCAACTATTTCTCTGGTGACTATTTATCCACAAAAGTCCGGGTACTCTTGCAACAGCACAGAGAGCAACCTTCTTCTAATTCTCTTTGTTAGAGCACACAATGCTCACATCTAATTTTGTAATAAAAGAAAAGTTTATAGAAATATGAAAAATTATTTTGGGGGGGGGTCTGTAGTAGAAATTACATTATTGTTCCTGCTAAATATAGGTTTTCCTTTGGTGGCAAAACAGATCTATTTGGAACTTTGGCTGATGCTAATAACTTCATAGATCAACGTAAGGTTTAATTGATGGAACAGATGGAAGACACAGACTCTGCAACATTACAGAGTTATACTTAATGCATCGGAATAACTGTGACTTGGTTTTAAAATGTTCTCCTAATTGTCTGAATGGTTTAACAGTGGCATGAATTCTATTGGATATTTCTACTTATACTGATTTACAAGTTTATAATATGATTTTGTAAAATTGATGATTTCTGATTTTCTTAGTGGAAAAAAACTGTATGAATTAACAAAAAAAAAGAAGAGTTCTAAAGAGAGCTACTCTTTGTAGGACAGAGAGCTTTGCATAATAAAGCCCAGGATGATTCAGCTACCAGGTCAACGAAGCACTGAAGTACATACTTAAGCCTTCCCTGCTCACTAAAGAATCTAAGCATACATTTAGACCTTTTGGTGAAAATGAATGGCTTGCATGGGGTCTCAGCACTCAAGAGGAACGCACTGAGCAAGAGTGCCGGATATCCCAAAATTAAGGATAAATATAAACGTATCTTGAAATGACGACATTTTAACTTTGGATTCCTGTGCATCTTTAATGTTAATTACACGTGATTATTTATATACAAGAGGACGGTGAATTTGTTGATAAACCAAGATTTCCCCTTCAGGTTGCTTGACACTGAGGCTTTCTTGAAAAATCATCCTTTCTGGCAGCACACAATAAAGGCTAATTTGACAATAATATCTCTCTTTCATTTATATCAGTATAGATAGACAAAATTTGACCAGGCCTAACCAAGAAAGACCCATAATTCATATAAAGTGGCTGGGGGTGGTGGGTGGTGGGGGGGGAGGGTGTATGTTGAAAAAGAATATGAACCTACCCTAATTTGTTATTATACTGCCTTCAAGTTAAAAAAGACATCACACTTATTATAATTTCTTTCTTTGTAAATTATAGCGTTTGCTACGGAACATAAAATAAAGACTAGGAAATTAATTCCAGCTGGATTGTGTCTTCTGGACAAAGCTAAAAACGCGCAAGTTCCCCAGTGCCTAGAATAGCCTCAAAGAAACTCAAACGGCTCCAAAAATACCCCACCCAGCTCCTCGTGTGTTCGCTGTACCATTGCATTAGTGTGATCCGCCGGCCAGCCTAGAAGCACAGCCAAGACTTGGCTTCTCCCTGCACTGTTAATTGCTTTCCTATGGGGTAATTCAACAACACGTTCATCTCCTTATCCCAGACTTCGACTCTTGTTACAATCTAACGGGAAGGTTTCTGTAGTCTATGCTATTATATAATGACATCACATCAGCCACAGTCTTCCCTTATCTGTTTAAACATCTATCTTGTAAACAGCACAGATAGGTTGACATAAAATGCTCTAAAAGGGCAGGCTTGAAAGACTCTAGTCCTCCCTGACCGTATTTTAGAGGCACTGGATGTCTGAGAAGCACCTAACTCCTACTGATTTCAAGTAGCGTTAGATGCCTATGTATTTTAAAATCCTATTCGGCATCTTTCACATCTCTCGGTGCGCAAATGCCAAGAAAATCTGCCCAGTGCCCTTCAAGGTACCTAGTGGACACTCAGAATATGGAATTTCTTGTCAGTGCTAATTAGCACAGCACAATTACAGGTGTAAGCACTTTCTAATCACTCGTTATTGAAAGTGTGAAGAAGCGCTAAGCTATTATTTCGCTTTACATACATCCCCACAAAGAACAGCTCTCGGTGGAGAGGGGGTGACTGTGCCCAGCCGATTTCCTTCTTGTACTTTCGCACAAGGTGACTCTTTACCCAGTAAAGCCCATTCTGGTTTTTGCGTAGAGGAGAAAAACTAAGAGGAGCTACAAAGCCACTCACTTAACAATATACCTGCTGTTAACTAGTAGCAAATTGCTCAGTTACTAGATTAATCAGAGAAAGGAATAAGCAGAACAAACGTCTCTGCAAACACGCTTCACGGCCCTTCAACACAAACCTCCGGCACCTGGTTAGGCCTCCTCTGACCCCATCAGGTTTGTGTCTCATTTTCAGTAAGCAAATGGGCATCCAAACTCTGCCCTAATAGCAACGGTAATTCAAAATAAAGGAAGGGGGACACCCCACCCCCCCACCCCACCCCCCGAGACACACATTAACATTCACCTGTCCTTGATTATGCAGGTGAAGTTGTTTTATGGCTTGTCAATAGAGAAGACAGCAGAAACCACCTCCCTGCACGGCTTCACATAGAACGTACACCCTGGCAGCAGACTGGTGTAAATGGTGGTGTTTCCAGCGTATGTGAAATCTATGGGCTTTTCATTTTCAGTACAAACCTAAACTAGTTAAAGTCAGTGTGTGGAAGCGCCTCTGCTATGAAACAGCAGTTTGCATTAAAATTACATTATATTGTTTTGACATGTCTGAAGCAAAGGTTAAAATCATCTTTTTGCTGGACATTGTTTCTGTAATATTGCCCCACTGCAAAGCTTCAATATGAACAAGCCCAGAATGATGTGAAATATTTCTGATACAAATTTTATTTTTATGTGAAACTATTCAAATGCTGCTGTACAACATGAACTACCTGAACCAAATCAAATCCTCAGGTCAATTCCTTCTTCCGAGTGCTCCTTAGATAACAAAGTCTTGTTCTGCGAATCTGTTCAATATATTAAAGTTGATTCACTCGGACAGTGTGTAAGATATAATACATTAATCTGGGCCATTTCAATTTCTGAGGCTGGGACTATAAAACTGGTGTGCTGCATATCTAATTTTTTTTGAATACCTGATTTATGCATCCCTCTGATGCATAGTGTCGATGGTATGGTGGATGCGGCTGCTGCATTAACAACGGGCTGCATCAGCACTCAAATCTTATCTTGTTAAATCAGACAAATGTAGCTCAATGAAAAGGAAGGAATAAATGCCTAGGATGGTTGAAAGGAGTGAATTTTAATCCTGTTTGTTAGGGGACTTTCATGGTGGGGGCTGAATGACTGAGGCAGGAATGTCCACCAAGAGCTTATAGGACTATGAATTATTATATGCTTATACATACATCTACACATGCAGCATATACAAAGACACAGTTTTTCATTTTATTTCTACACAGACAGGTAAACATCCACACACTGACACTCATCCATACACAAACACACACATTTTTAAAATCGGAGAAATAAATGCCTTTTAGGAAAAGTAGGTCTTTATTTACAAAGTGTACATTTCTATCTCTTTCCAATTCAAAAACAACCATAATTGCTTCTTTGTATATAATTTATCATTTTTTGCAGTGAAACAGAAGTTATCACATGGACTAAGTATCCAGAAATAGATCAGATTTTCAGAGTAATTATGTGTGTTTATATGATTTTGTGGATAGACGGGAGTACTGCTGTCGCTCTATACACAGTCAATATTAATTCTCAAGGAAAGAAAATGTTCCTGTGTTTGCACAATCAACGAGACCTTTAGAAATAAGCTTTCTGCCAGACAGGGAAAAGTTTCAATGGCACACACTTCGCAGACTCAGCCTAGGTATTTACAATAAACGGAAGGTATTGCAGGAATTAATTCTTAGGGAAGACCCTGAATCACTGATCTTTAATTTAAATTGCCTTCCCTAATAAATTCTTGTATTTTATCTACAAACCATAAGCCAGTAAAGAACCTTTGTTTGTTTATCAATAAAAATGTACTTGGGAACAGGGAAGGATCACAAAGCTGTTGTATAAGCTTTGACCGTTGCAGCGTCAGCAGCATAAAGCAGAAGCAGTAAGTACGAAGCCAAGGTATATCTGGAATTATTTAATTGGCTCAAAGTTGAACTTTCATGCCCAGTAAGATACTGGAAATACATTATTTAAGCATGCATCAGTTTAGCCTTTACTGCCTGTTTTTCTCTCTGCAATGACTAACTATAACAGGAAAAAATGTTGCAAATAGTAGATCCCACCTTCACAACCTCTTCTCCTGTGCGCTAAACTACAGGGTCATAGTTCTCCGTTTGTAACATCACTAACTTGTTGTGAGAGCTGTTGTGATGTCACAAACAGTATTAATGTATGGAGTGATGTAGTATTAATGAGGAGGAGGGCTGAAAAGAGCCTGTCGTGCACAAATATCACATGTAACAGCTCGCATAGCTGAAAAAGTCCCAGGACCAAACCCCTGAAAGGAAAGGGGGCTATTTGAACGTTATGCTTTCATTTCCCTTTTGACTGAACACGAAAGCTCATCTTTAAATTCATGAAATACAAACATTTTAGAGTTCCTATCTTGAGTTAACTTAACCCAGCCTTAAAAAAAAAAAAAAAAAAAAAGCTGTAGAAAGTTGACACAGTCAAGAATAATGGCTAAATCTATCAAGTTTGATCAGGTCTGCTATAATGAAGTGGAGCTTCATATTCCAAGCAGGGACAATGAAGACAGAAGTCAGGCTCTAGAAATGTGCTGCTCACTTTGTGCTTGGAATATGCAGCAGCCAGCAGGGAGCCACAAGATAATTACACAGTATTTGTGTGGTTCCAGGAAGCTTCCCGCGCAGGTTGAATGCCCGCACTATATTAAAAGGCAGCACAGTGAAATGTTTTTAATGAATATTTTTGTCAGAGAAAGAAAAGGCATTTGAATGATTTTTGTGTATGCAGGGAACGAGAGGTGGAACATCACTGTCAAAATACAGGTACCGTTATTTATATTTACTCCATTATTTACAGTTTCAAGAGCCTAATGTCCTTTCAATAATACAAATCGCAACACTAGGTTAATGTTATTTAGGGCTAATTGCACATACAGTCCCCTAACTAATGTTTGCTGTTAGTATGTTTCACTGAAATCCTACATCAAACTGGCTTGAAACTACTTTTATTTTTATTTCCAGTAGGAGCTGAAATGTTTAGACACATTTAATCAGAAAACTCAAAGAAGAAGTAACACAGATGTTGATACTTACTATTCAGTAGCCCTTGGCAGTGATAGATCTAAAACACAAGAATACATTATTTCAGCACTCTCTAATTCTCACCTAACAGATGTGAATAATCCACTGAATTAAAAAACCCAGACATGATACTCATAAATGCTCATTTTGCAGTGCAAGCAACCATATTGATCAAAACCTGGTGGTAAAAAAGTTAATTTGAAAGGCTTTTTGCTGGTCCAGATTTCACTATTAGCTACACCTAAGCAAGCCCCCGTTTTGCTGCTTAGAATTGAATCACTTCTGGTATGCACGGACCGAGGCGATTTGCTGTTACGTGCTGCTGAGTATCCTCGTGCAAGATTAAATAAGGCCCTTTATATTTCACACCGTCCTCCACAAGAAATACAGGTACATTCGCTCGCTTCCTGCCCTAGATCAGTGACTGCCATTCACAAGGATTTTTTGGGATCAAAATTTTAATTTTTAAACAAATATCATGGTCAGTTTTATAATTAACCTGTGATTCAATGGAGAAAAACTCCCTGGCTGAGAAAGGAGGCGCAGCGACCCTCCGGTCTGCCACCCGCGATTAGCGTGGCCTCTCCGCCGGCACTGCCCCAATCTCTGTCCAACCCAAAAAGTGTGCCTAGATCTAGTCTCCTGATTGCCAAATACCGAACGAGAGAGAAAGAGAGAGAGAGAGAGAGAGAAGGTTTTGTTGCCCTTTAGGGATTTTCTTAGGCATGCATTTTAATAAGTGCATTATTGTCAAAAAAATAAAAAATAATTTCTGGACAACTTGGAAACGAGGAATGTAATTAAAAGGAGTCACTTCTTTGGTGATGACACTTCAGGTAACCCACTGCCGCAGAAGACACAAAGAGTTCCTCCACATCATCACTAGAAGAGAAAACTTCCACCCTTCTGTAATTTTAACTCCATGCTTACAAAAAGACCAGTGAGTAATTGTGATAATAGTCCTGGGAAAGCAACAAAAAAATAGGAAGACGGTTCACCTGAATTAGATTATTGAAAAAAACAACCTCATGGGTCAATATAATGTAGTCAAAGAGATTTTTTTTTTTTTTTCCTCTCTAAAGGGCACTAGAACATTGTTGGGTAGTGCTGATACTGCTACTGATTTTAAAATTCTAAGACTCTATGAAGAAAGATAGCAATGTCCCATGTTACATAAAAGAATACTTAACGGCCACAAATTCATCCCCAGTGTAACTTCCGTTATTTCCTGTTTTGCTACTGGATTCAGAAGCACCTGTGACTTGCACATTTAAAAAACAAAAAACCCAGAAAACTTAAATTCCAAGTTGTGAAAATTCTTGCTCAGAAATTCTTTTCATGTTCACTTCTTGAATGGTTTTTTTGATTTTTCAAGAGATATCAAAATTAAAGTTCCGTGAATCACTGAGCACTTCAGCGGTATTACTCAGTCCTTGTTACCCTCAGGGACTGATTCTGCACCTTTAAAGAAGAGATTTACCATAGGCAGGAACAAATCCTCGTGCAAAAGGGAATACAAAGGTTTCACGTATATAACCCCTCCCCTTTTTTTGTTTGCATGCCTATTTTAGCAGTACACAGCGGTACATTTTTTGAAATGATCAGAGAACTAACTGGAAATACCTCTTTCAGAATTATCAGTGCTGCATTTTTGCCAGGGAACTGAATGAGACTTCTACTCCACTCTTTGTCTACAGCAGCTCTAATTTAAAAGGAAATCTTTCAATTACCAGATGAAGAGGTAAACAGCTGTCACATTTGGAGCCCAAGTAAACATTATAACCTACATTCCATCCCCCTGAGCAAAAAATCCTGAAGAACTTGCTCTGCTGCAAAGAAGGCAATGGGAGCTAAGTGATAGTTTTCATTTTATTTTTGGCAAGTTCTTAAAATTTTTGCAGCTCCAAACGCTTGAGCCCATCTCTTAAATGGAGGGGAAGATAATAATTACTCCTTTGGACCTCTGACTGTTTGAGGTTGCCTTTGGCGATTAGAGCAAATAGTTACAACTAATCAACCACGGCAACTCATGTTTGCTGTTTCAAATAGTTCACTCCACCAAATATGTTTTTAAGTAACTAAAATATCTAACTGCAGCATCTAGCGTACTTGTCAAGAACTGAGCTTTCATACAACCACCGCAGTACTCAGAGCCTACGTTACTCAGTTCATTTTTGTTTCATTGTTGTTATAAATAAGCTGAAAGAATAATAAACTCATTGGGTCACATTGCCATTTTTGTTATGCTTGTCCATTTAATTCCATGTAAGCCAGTGCATTACACCAGATTTACAGGACTCTGAGTGACGACAGGATTCACTCAGGGTGATGGAATCCACTTGGGTTTACACAAGTTTAAGCGAGAGCAGAATTTAGCCTCTAAAACAGAAAAAAAGAAATCTTAATACCATCATTGCTCTACACAGTCTTGCCTTACAGCAGCCATATAAACTGGTTAATGTAGGCAGTTTCTTTTGCATCTGTATATTAAACAGTTATTTTGCCAATATTTATAAGCCCATATCCCTCAGTACAAGCAGAACCAGGAATATCAACCATAGCTGTTAGTCCCATTGCATGAGATGAGCTTTGTATCAAAGGAAAAAAGGCTCCTCTCCATCTCACATGCTTTATTTTATTCAACCAGCTCTTTTTCACATTGTTATATCCAGTGAATATAGCACGGTTGGATTCAGAAGAGAACCTTAAGCGTTATCATAATGCTTAGAAGCAATGGCTTCACACTGTATAATCTATCAAAGGTGTCAGATTTACAAAATGCAGATTTTCTGTCACATTTGGGCACTATAAGCACTGTATCTTTTCACTAAGGTGCTGACTGCTGTTTTAATGAGGCCCTTTGGTGGCTGTAAAAAACTGAAAGGAGAGGATTATAGGGGTTACCCTAGGTATTGTCTATTTGTCTTACAAATTTCACACTAACTACCAATTACATCGCCATAAACCTTTTGGCTACTTCAAGCTATATGCCATATAATACATAAAAAATACGCTATGTTAACCTCTTCCATATTATACGAGTAACTACAGCCACTGATGCAAGTAACATATCTAATGAAGCCAATAATGAGCCTCTTTAAAAGTAGTCTTGTTATAGGAATAATATTAGAGCAGTTCAGTTAAAGGCTAAGGTCCATTATGGCATGCTTCCTATGTTCTCTGGTCCCAGGTCTGAAAAGATGCTGACACGCTAATTCAGGCTCAAGAAGGGCATTAATCTCACAACCTTCTACTTGTCATGCTTAATGGGACATCCTGCCTAGGTGAAATGAACCTGATGTATTCAGGTAAACATAATTTAATAAGGAGAAGGGAAAAAAAAAAAAAAAGAAATAGCCGGGGTCCGACATAATGGCAAGGGGAATATTTACAATTTAGTTTCAGTGGAGAGGATTGTTCATGTTTGACTGAGAATTAAGCAACGTAAGAAGAGAGGAGAAAAGGGCAAATAATGCAGAATTTGTTTAAAAACCCACCGCTGAAATATTAGTGCATTTAAAGGAATACGTTAATTTGGAGGAGGAAGAGATGCACTAATGCGGGGCTTAGAGCACTTGAGTGTAAAATAGGGATCTGAAGCTATATAGTATGATATTTAAAAGGCAAGCATGAATGTCAGTGAGTAGCTGTATATCCTCTTTTGGCTGTCATCAATCATAAGTCTAATAAGCCACCTAAAATTGTGTCACAAGATACGGAATAGCACCAACCACAGCAGTTAAAGAACCACATGCCCTACTTGCAGATTGGGCGGTAAACGCAGAACCCATCTCTCAAGCCCAAAAAAGCACAAGGGCCTACAAGGAAAACACAAATAAAATGTCCAAACCTTGGGGAATACACAGTATACCACAGACCTGGTGTTCTGCGCTGCTGGATATAAAGATGTTTATGGCCATTCCTTAACTTAGCAGGAGATAAAATTACAAAATACAAAAAAATATTGCCAGCTACTTAGGAAAAAAAGTTATTTTGATTCATGAATTGAAGTCAGGCACCTAAGAAAACCAAAACATTAGGATGGACCCTTTTACCCAGTATAAGCAGGTCTTTATTTCTCCAGAATTCACCCTTCGCTGGCCGCCAAAGCCAAAACGTTGTGCTATACGTTTTTGCGCTGTGTGAGAAAGCAGGATGAAATCATCGGACTCTCAAAGGGAATAACACTATTATGGATGCTGCTTGGTGAACAGAGGGAAGAGTGGGATTCTGAGAAAGCAGAACCCGCCACGCCACTGCAGAGCTGGCTGTCATCCTCGATCTCTGCATAATTTTTACCGAACTACATCTTCATTCCTTCTGTTCCTGCATAGCCCATGCAGCACCACAGCATCAAAAGCTCAGGGAAAAAAAATGCGGAAGTTCGTTGGCTGTTGCTGGATTTTCTTTTCATCCATCGCTGTAGTCACTGTATAACTGGGCAGTGGGCTTGTGTCACATTGGTAGGATTAACAGTGTTAAGAAACCAGAGCAAATTCTGTAAATCTAGAAGTGTTGTATTTGTGGAACAGTTGTGTTGCAGTTGTGTCGTGTTCCAGAAAGGGAACAAAATCCACCTTTCTTCCAACAATTATTCCCTTTGCTATGCTTCCAATTGCATCTGACAAGTGGGGCCCAAACTGCACTGGTTTTGCACCACTGAGAAGAAATCAAAACTTACCTTTTAACTAGCCAAAAAAGCAGGTATGGAAAGAGCACTATTCAATTGGGTCCTTACAAACTTGTACGTACAGACGTTAATCTTGTTAAGCCTTGAAACGCATACTCCAAATCGGCCTTTGCTGCCTCACTGGCTCCCAATACACCTTTTGACCATAAACATCTGGGTATTTTATCTAGGCTGATTTTTGCAAGCAGTTTACTCTAAAGCCACTAATACATGCTATTGCAATGGGGCTCAACGGTGCCTATTAGGTGCTGGTCATGCTGAGCGAGGGTGTGGATTGTGGAGATGTATTGCACCACGGGGAGCTATAGGAGACACTCTGCTGCTGGAAGGCAGAAAACCTCCTGGAGCTCTCAGGTGCACAGAGGAGTGCACTTGCTATTAAATTATTTCACAGGGAGAGGCCTATTACCTATGAAAGCCGATCCTGCTCTTAAAGGCTAGTGCATAGGGACCATAATCCACTTTGGGGGGAGACGGCATGTCCAGAGGAATCAGTCCTAGGGCTCCCAAGCAGCCAGGGACTACGACGATAACAGGTACTCGCGTGAAGTACATCTGATGTGCAGCTTTCCATCCTGTAGAAACCTGTGTCTGCCAAAGGACAGCCCAAAGAAATCAGTAGTCTAGAAGTTCAACAAAAAATTGTCCAGTTGCACCTGCTCACACCAGCAGCTTGTAAGAGATTTGGAAATAGAGCCCAGCGAGATGTTTGCCCCGAGGACACTGTTCAGACAGGCCCTCCTGGGAGGTAAACTGATTTAACACCTTACTGGAAGAATCTCCACTGACTCATGAATTTTGGAATAAGCACCAAATCTACATTCTTATTCTCCTTTCATTTTGAAAATCCAGATATTTGTTCAGGCATTATTTCTGGATAGGTTAAAACAGGTAAAATAGTTTGGGCACCAACAAAGGAAACAAACATGGTGATACTCTGCAGCAATGGCACAGTTCACATTTTGGCACTCCTAGCTCGTGCAATTCTGTGATACATGGGAGCTTTTCTTCAGGAAAAGCCCATTTTGTTTTTGTTTTAAAAAACCAGAAGGGTACGTTTTCTGAAAAAAATAGACAGTGTTTAATTTTTATATGTGGATACTTATGTTTGTTTATGACTTTTTGTACCTGAATTTGGATGCATACTACCATTACGGTTGCACCAAAAAATGTATACAACCATCACGTACTACATGAACCCACAATATATGGAGCCAGAGATATTAAATTCCTACATTTGAAGCTGACTGCTGGTGAGAGCAGCAAAACTTACAAAGATGATAAATCAGCAAATCCTAAATTATACTAATAAATTCATAGTTAGACTATGCCCAAACTGCAATCAGAGCACAGCTAGCTAATCTGGCAAAACAGAAACACAGAATTTACTATTTCACAAACTTTACTACATGACGTAACAATCATCTAGTATTGACACCGAAGCCCCAGCTCTCTTGAGCTTTCTTAGTGCTACCAGCCAAGCTAAAGCTTTTAGATCAGAAGTTAAAACTAGAAGTGTCATTTCACAGAATCACATGGGTTGGAAGGGACCTCTGGAGATCATCTAGTCCAACCTCTCTGCCACAGCAGGGTCACATAGAGCAGGTTGCACAGGATGGCGTCCAGGCAGGTTTGGAATGTCTCCAGAGTCAGAGACTCCACCACCTCTCTGGGCAGCCTGTTCCGGTGCTCTGCCACCCTCAAAGTAAAGAAGTTCCTCCTCATGTTTAGATGGAACTTCCTATGGTCAAGTTTGTGCCCATTACCTTTTGTCCTGTCACTGGGCACCACTGCAACAAGACTGGTGCCATCCTCCCGGCACCCTCCCTTTAAGTATTTGTAAGCATTGATGAGATCCCCTCTGAGTCTTCTCTTGTCCAGACTAAAAAGACCCAAGTCCCTCAGCCTTTCCTCATCAGCAAAATGTTCCAGTCCCCTAATCCTCTGCTGTACCCTCTCCAGCAGTTCCCTGTCCTTCTTGAACCGGGGAGCCCAGAACTGGACACAGGACTCCAGGTGCGGCCTCACCAGGGCAGAGTAGAGGGGGAGGATAACCTCCTGTGACCTGCGTGCCACACTCCTCTTGATGCACCCCAGGATGCCATTGGCCTTCTTGGCCACAAGGCTGGCTCACGGTCATCCTGTTGTCCACCAGGACTCCCAAGTCCCTTTCCACCGAGCTGCTTTCCAGCAGGTCAACCCCTAAGCTGTACTGGTGCATGGGGTTATTCCTCCCCAAGTGCAGTACCTTACACTTGCCCTTGTTGAACTTCATGAGGTTTCTCTCTGCCCAACTCAGCGTGCCTGTCCAGGTCACGCTGAATGGCAGCACAGCCTTCCGGTGTGCCAGCCAACCCTCCCAGTTTTGTGTCATCAGCAAACTTGCTGATGTTACACTCTATCACTTCATCCAGGTCATTGATGAATATGTTGAACAGGACTGGACCCAGTACTGACCCCTGGGGAACACCACTTGTCACAGACCTCCAACTAGACTCTGTGCCACTAACCACAACCCTCTGAGCTCTATCTGCCAGCCGGTTTTCAATCCACCGCACCGTCCATTCATCCAACCCACACTTCCTAAGCTTGCCTATGAGGATGCTGTGGGAGACAGTGTCAAAAGCCTTGCTGAAGTCAAGGTAGACAACATCCACTGCCCGTCCCTCATCTATCCTTCCAGTCACGCCATCGTAGAAGGCTATCAGATTAGTCAGACATGACTTCCCCTTGGTGAATCCATGTTGACCACTCCCGATAACCTTCTTTTCCTCCAGATGCTTTGAGATGACGCCCAGAACGAGCTGTTCCATCATCTTTCCAGGGATGGAGGTGAGGCTGACTGGCCTGTAGTTTCCCGGGTCTTCCTTCTTGCCCTTTTTGAAGACTGGAGTGACATTTTAATGTCCTGTTCAGTTCCACAGCACAACCACAAGGATCAGATGACATTCAATGAACTTGCCAGTAAGGATAAGTGACAAAGACCATAGGAGCCTTGCTTGTGCAAGGCATGCACAGAAGTGTCAACAGGCCTGGAAAAATCCCTTCCTGTTGATCTTGTTCTGGGGGCATAGGAGGAGCTCATTGCTCCCTGGTCCTCATTAAGCAGCAGGGGCATATGGTGCAATAAGTTTCCCTCCACTTTTTCATTCTCCACCTCAGCATTTGGCCCTAGCATCATCCACAAAGGTGGGTTTCCATTTCCTTCAGAGCAAGAAAGGCTACCAAGGATTCATCTGATTTTTCTCAAAATAAATAAAAATAAAAAAACCAGAAGTGTATGATCTTCTGGCTGGGAGGCTGGTGGGTCTGAAACTGGGTGGAAGCCATCTCACTTCACAGGACCCACAATTATGTGAACCATGCTGAATTTTAATACATGAAACAGCAGAAGGGAAAGTGATTTTTCAACTTCATTAGCTGTTACGGTACAGAAATGTACATGTTCCATACGCTGGCATCAAGTTAATATGCTGTTAGTCTTCAGGTCTCAGTTTTTTACATTAGTTTTTCAACTGCTTTTTCATAGAGAACCAGATAGATGTTGAAGATAGATATGTAGGGGATGAGTTCACTCTACGGTAGCTACAAGGCTACCAGAGGGCTGAGTAACATTGCCCTGAGAGTCGGGGAAGCTCAGCGGTACCTGTCCTTGGGGATATATCAGCCCATAGCGAACACAAAATTGCAGTGTGAATTTGGAGAATCAGAAAACAGGTACACAGTTTAACGCCTGAGCACGCAGGCCAGTGACTGCAAAAAGTTAATTACATTTCCTGTTTGAAGGCATTTCCATTTCCTTGCACCATCTCCAACATGCACCAAATTCCCTTGTTCTAACACAAAGCCATCATTTCTGGCTAGCTTTTCTGTTGTCCCAAAAGCACTGCCTAGATTTGCTGGATCAGTTTGTCCATGTTTATCACAAAGCTCCCCCTTAACTTTGAGAGGAAGAAAAAGAGTCAACAATATTCCCAGTATTTAGATTTGATGCTTTTGAATGCATTATCTCTACAACAGTTGTGCCGGAATAGGTATTTTTTCCAGCCTCTCTCCTGAAGTTCCCCAGGTGTTCCCAGGCTGCTTCCCTACTTTTTATTTTGTCCCCCCCCCCATCCAAATGGGAACTGTGTTCTACTCTATATAAAAATTGGCTGTGAGAGCTGGATAAAAACCCATCACCTTAGGCACCTGAATTAATAGTTTGGTTATGTACTCTGTTAAGTCTTTACTATAGATCAGCACAAGCAAGCTAGACAGGCAATTCCTTAGAGCTAACATTTCAAAAAGGTGCCAAAGCCAATGGCCCTTTGAGATACCTCTGAATTATCCAGATTAAAACAAAACAAAAACCACACAACAAAAAAACCCACAAAAATATACAGAGATTTTTTTCCCCCGCAGAGCTTTCCTTAGTATCACCAAATATAAAATGGTGGAAAAAGTTGGCAGGAATAAATACTTCCGTGGAGTTTCTAAAGCTGCAATTAATGTTAATGAAGCTATACCTTATATGGCAAGGAGATATACTATAAATTGGATAAGTAAGAAAAATGATCAGCCATTGTGCTCTTCCAGTATAGTACATCAGGGTATTGCCACTGTAAAGCTATCTTTATTTTAAACCATTAAATAAAACAATATAAATCTGCAAGCAGGTGTTTCTTGTTGCGGGAGTATTGAAAGTTGTAATGCAAACAACCTAATTTTAGCATCCATGTAGAGTGTGAAGTAAATTTACTGATCACTGGTGCATTGAGCACAGGGAGGACACAATCAGCGGGAGCTTCCAGCAAGATTATCCTATTAAAGCAGGAAGACTTCACGCGGCTGTTAAGGAAGTAGTGGAAAGCAGGTGATGGAAGCGGGGGTTTGCCGAGTAGGCATGGGCCCACTGTACATGTTAAGTTGTTGTTTTCTGCTCAGCTAAGCAGCAGAGAATTGATATGTTAGCAATGAAGTGCAATGACAATTAAATTGTAACTGACCTACATGTTACCATCATTACGCTTTCTCTTTTTTACTGCTTTCCCTCTTATTTAATCACACAGTATGGGGTTTTTATTAGGCTGTAATGTTAAAATCTTCATCCATTTAGCCATAAATGTTTGACTGGATATCTATCAGACTTCCTTGCACTATACAAACAAAACCATTTTGCTGAATCATTGTTGACTTGTTTGTGGCCTAATTTAATGAGTGCAATAACTTACATTACTATCCAGTTAACATTTAGGAGCCCAGAAAAGACCTGCTAGCATGCAGCAAGCTACTGTATATGTTTTCTATTCATATCACTCCTCTTTGCAGTAAATTTCATACAATAATACGCACTTCTTGCAACACTGGCTTTGCATTTCTCAGCCCAGGTTGAGTTCTCCACAGCCAGGCCGCAATGCTAAAAATCAAGTGCCTCAAAATTTCGATGCCTTTTCAGCTTTCTAGGTATCGGGTAACTGCCTACATAGCCATCAAAATATCAAGCAAAAGGAACTTCAGCACATATTCGTTACATCATGCTCGTGCAGGAAGCTGTCTTATTGAGGAGGAAAATACCAAAGCAATTACTAATACTTGAATAGAATAAGGCTTCTAAGCTAAACATAAAACTAGAGGAAGCTAAACCCGCTTTGCCAGACCTTAGTTCAGATCAGGTGAAACAAATGTTGCTGTTTCACAATATCAGGAGCAAAACGCAGGTATTTGGGCCCGGGCCTGCATAACGAAGACCGTAAGGACATCTCTGAGCCCTGGGGAGTCCTCAGCAGGAGCGCGTTCAGGCTGTGGGACACTGCGAAGCCACTGAGGCATCTTCATTTTTACTCAATTATCTTGAAAAATTCCTTCTTGTCACTACCTACACTTTAAGCATTCATGTAGCATCTGACAGTCCTGCAGATCAATTAAGTAACAAATTCGTATACTACTTTTAACACATACTTGGCAAGATAGAGGCAGTTTCCTGCTTGCAAGGCCATAACTCAAACACCAATACGTACAGAGGGTGGCAATTTGTGAAGTGCAAGAGTTGAAATTTTCCATTCTCCACAGAAAAGAAATAAAATACTCATTTCAGTGTAACAAAGGGATATCCCCAATTACATTTTATTACACACATCCTTTGTTAATTGCAATGAACCAAGCTGTACCGTGGAATCACTACAAAGTCTCTATTGTAAAAGTTACGCTGTACTAGGTAAATCCCAACACATGGAAGAGTCTCAGTTGTCCCCCAGACACATTCAACCAACCTTCTTTCTTTCATCCACAGGAAAAACAAAACACATGACAGCAGACAATGGGAAAGATCCCTTTGACTCAGTAAGTGCAAGCCTGGCCATGCTGTCAAACTGCTCGCTATCTCCACAAAGACGCATGTCAAGCTCTTGAAGTTTTTCGGAGAAAGTGGGAGGAGTGGTTACTTTACATAAAGTATATTCAATGAAACCCTAGGAATCAATTCTGTTGCCTGTTATCTCCCCAGCCAAAACTGTCTTAATGCTTTCCTCCCCTCACACCCTCCTGGTCTCTTTGCCCATAACACTGGATGAACTGAAAAGGGGGCAGGAAAAACACTGTTTTAAAGGAATTAATAGATTGCAAATGTCTTGAGGAATGGCAAGTGAAAGCAAAATTATATATTTCATCACCCTCTAAAAGAATCTGAGCATTGGGGCAGGGAACACAACAAGAAATCATGACTTCAAGATTTCCCAAATTCAAAAACCCAAACAATTAATGTTGTTGTAATTCTGCCCAAGCTTTGTGCACCGGTGTTTGTGGAACACTTTGCCCACTGGCATCTTGACCATGAAACTTATTGTGCACTATTTTAGTACAAACTTTAATAAATACAGCAATAAAACCTCATTAGTGATAGTTATCAAATCAGGGTGTATTACCTTTGCCACTGATAACATTTCATATGGAAACAAAGCCTTATCAGGTCACAACTCACAGCCATTTAGCAACAGTACACTCACATTGGTATTAAAAACAAGTATTCCCCAAGTTATTCTTTAATCTCCTATATCCCTTGTGGCCAAATAACTTGGAAATACATCTTCTACACACACCTTCTCAATATTAGATTGCATAGTTAGATGAGGTACTTGTACTCATCATAGGATGGATACAGCGTGATGGAAAATTAGGTCCATCATGCAGAAAAGTAGTAAGCAGACTATAGTGTAGTCCTGAAGAAGTTATTTTCAGAGGAAAGTACATTTTGGGGAGCACGCTAATTCCTCATAACCAATGTTTAATTTAGGATTTTATTTTATTTAGCTCAGCCCTTCCTTTAGTTCTAGATCCCAATGTGAGACACCTGTGGCATGACAATCCAGAGTTTCCTGAGGTAGGCTCAAAAAAAAAAAAAAAAAAGATTCACGGAGCTTTTAAGGTCAGATTTATTACCACCTCATTGCAAAGTTTAGTGTCAGGGGAGGTAAAGATAATGAGCTGCAATCTGGTTGGGAATGCCAGTTGATTTGAGCAGCATAGACGGAGCTGAGCAGAAAGCAAAGACAGACTACTTAGGCAGCAGGGAGCGTTCACACATGCGGGAGTTTCTTCAGCACTGTCCTGCAGCAACTGCAAGAATATTATTCCGAGGCACATATCAATGCTGTGAACTGCTCAAACTCGGAAAAGGCTGTAATACTTACTGGCTACAGAGTTTGATGTTTGACTTTGCAATTTTAAACCTCTATTAACCACAGAAGCTCACTTAAGCATGAGACATTGTATGTGTGAAGGTGCTTAAAAAAGCAGCAGTAACCTCATACAGAGTATTTCAGTTCGCAGCTGTTCCAAGCCACAGTCTGATCAACCTCTATATCAAAGGACTGAACACAAGGATTCTAAGTACTTTTTGGCAGGATGCTGTCCTAATTCTTACAGACACGAAACTCTTTACATGGTGGTGACGCGGAGTTGCTGTATAAGTGAATGATACAGTTCACATTGGTTAAGAGTTCGTAGCAGGAGTTCAGAGCCATCAGTGCCATTGTATGGAAGCGGACAAAGGAGAAAAGCTCAGACATACCTGTGAGGGATGCTGGATGAACCACCAAAAGGGTGATCTGGTAAACAGAGAAATGAGGTGGAACTACTAGGTACAATGACAATATGCAGGCCATTTGTTTTATTCTCTACAATTACCTGAAAGGAGGCTGTAGTGAGATGGCCGCTGGTCTCTTTTCTCAAGTAACTAGCAATAGGACAAGAGGAAACAGGTTCAAGTTGCGCCAGGGGAGGTTTAGGCTGGACATTAGGAAAAAATTTTTCGCTGCAAGAGTTATCAAACATTGGAACAGGCTGCCCAGGGAGGTGGTTGAGTCACCATCCCTAGATGTGTTTAAAAGTCGTGTAGATGTGGTGCTTAGAGACATGGTTTAGTGGCAGACCTGGCAGAGTAGGGTCAAAGGTTGGACTAGATGATCTTAAAGGTCTTTTCCAACCTAAATGATTCTATGATTATGAATACATGCAGCACAATACTGACTGTTTTCAAGTGCAGGGCCACTTCTTGACTGTAGCTATTCCTTGGCAGGGTACAAATACACACACAATTTTGTCAGGACCAGTAGTTAGTGCAAAGGGCTGCTTCACCTGATTTAAGAGGTTTACTGGAAAGGATAAACACATCAGGTAGAGTAAGACACCAGTACTGCATACTGAGGACATCTGTAAGCAGAAGCTTGCAGGGGACACATTAATGATGAATCTCCAGGTACACAATGCAGAAAAGTTGAACCCTGCCAAACTCTGGCCATACGAGTTTTTTTCCACCCAACACTTGCTACATTTCAGTGGGAATCTAATACTGAACCCTATCTCCACACTCAGCACCTTCCATTAAGCTCAGCTGAGCCCTTTTTGCCTTCTACTGCAAGAGGCCAAAGATCCAATAATTATTTAAAATTTATACAATTGTCAAAACAAAAAGAATTGATACAGTATTTCCAATTGTTTTGCTGGAAATTACTAACATCACGCAAACGTGTTGAATGCAGCAATTTTACAATAAGGCTATCAAAAGGTATAAAAAAAATTCTGTCCCAACTTGAACTGCTCTGAATTTGATTTCAATCATTCACAATTTTTCTGAACTTTTGGTTGGAGGTTTGTTAGGGTTTTTTTAATTGAAAAAGGTCTAAAGGTGTGTTTATTACAATGAAATATTTCAATTTTATTTCTGAGTATATTCAAGTTAAACCATAAGAAAAGGAATACAGAGAATTAAATCCCTCATTTTATTTTGGGCAGAACAAAACATTTCAGCTGTTTTAAAAGGTATTCTTTGTTGTCTTTCCATTGCACTATTAAAAAGGAAAAATGTTGTATGTCAATCACATAGAAGTCATTCATTGGGCTAGCCCCCCCCAAATTATTTTTATAACCATACGCAAAAAAATTTACTCTGATTTTGCAGTAAGACGTCAACTGAACAGTTTCTCTTCCTTCCTCTATTTTTTCCTTGCCTTCTTTTTATTTTTCTTTTTTTTTTTTTTTTTTAGGATTTTTCATTATCCTATTTAGAAAGAACCTCTCCTTTCCTCAAAAAGCGTGTTCAAATGACACCTCTCTCTCTCAGGGTTTATGTTTCACCAGAATGACAACATTGAGCAGCAACTCTGCTTAACTATTTTTAAGGCCCTGAATCAGTGTCAGTTATACAGTGATGGGGAGATTATTTCAAATTTGAAACAGCCAAATAGCTGTGAAATCAAAGATATGAATCAGCCAGGCTTAGAGACAAGTAGCAGCATCCTGTAAAAAGACTTTCTTTCTTCACTCAGCCTGTTATGCCAAAGAGTTAAAAAACAGAGACGGTCAGAGAGACCCTACATACCTCTTGAAACATCTCCAAAAATCTAGAAAAATGTACTAATCCCATCCTTATTTCTCAATATTTAGTTTAGGACGAATCATCACGTATGGATTTGACATTTTGTAAAAATTTTACCTGAATTTCTGTATTTTTTAATGAATGTCATGAACTTTCTGTAAAATTTCTTTAAGACATAAATATGAAGTAGCCAATATTTAATGAGTATTTATATAAATATCCAATACTGGCCACTCAGTTTTACCATAAAGTGAAGGGCTTCTGGGTTTTGGGTTTAAGTCTGTAGCATGAAATGCTCTCTCTCTCTATTGATAACGTATTATTGGTCTATGAAAGTCACATAACAAATCATTGAATTGCGGGCAAGGTTTTTGGAAAGATATCTGAATTCAATATATAGTTCTATTTTGTTTTACAAACCTTTAAACATCTCAGTAATAGCAAAATGTGTAAATTGTCAAAGAACAGTGTATTTCAAAGCATAACCAGAGCCATGATTAGTTTTATTTTGAATGGATAACAGCACACGCCATGTGGCCCTGCGAGTCATGCTGAAGATTTCTATTATTAAATCCTGCAACCTCAAATATTTGATTTTTTTTTTTCATTGGTATTTCTGACTGTCCTTCTATTCCATTTGTAGGACTGAAAAAACAGGTCTGGTAGTAAAAAAAAAATCTGATGGAACAAGTCTTTGACTCACAGGTTTTCTGCTTTTCCTTCTCACTTTCTTTATTACCTTCTCAACGTGGCACGGAAAGCATGACCCATATATGTTGAGCACATTAAAATATGACGCATATTACTAATCCTAACATAACACTGGCAGCTTGGCACTTCTTACTCAACTCCACATGGCCAAATTAACACACCAAAAAGCAAAGGTACCAGCCAGCTTCGTAGCTCAGCTATCGGGTTTTGCATCTGAATCATCAGAAATATGCAAGACAAACTGGAGAAGCAATTCCTTTTTGCAACTTGCCTTGGAGCAGGCACAGTCTATGAGGAAACAGCATCTTGTTTTTGGAGAAACAGCAGCAACTTGAGACAATTTTCAGGCTACAGCTCAGACAACTGAACAACAGAATTCCCCAATGCACAGGACTCAGGCCCATGGAATCCAGCAGGAAATGAAGGTAATATTCATAATAGAATATAGTTTTCTGCAACTTCCTGAACAGAGGATCTGCAAAATCTCCAAAAAAAATTTCCCACATTATTCTTTAAAACTTTAGTCACACTGTTGCTCATGCTGTATAGAAAGCCATGGGTGGAGAACTGAGGCAGACAAACTGGGAGTCACAAGGCGACCCAGGGAAAAAGTTTTATGGTGGATAAATATACAAAAGCTGGATGATGAAATTAATCCTCGGGGTTTAAAAAAAAAAAAGAAAATTGTCTCCAAATTACATGATCTTGAGAACAGAGAATGAACTCTGAGAGCATGCAAGTGCCTCCTCACCCCACCCCACCCCCGCCCCACCGTGCTGTGCGGAGCCAGGTTACGCCAAATTTAAAACATTACACCTTCCTCCCCTCTAGGTAAGCATCACTCTGCTCAATTCAAGAGTCTCCCACACATCTTCCTCTTGACAATTCAGAATTTATCCATAGCTTGAATTCTTCGCATGTGCCCTTTGTGTTTTCTAGTAACGTGGTTCCCTCCAGAGAACACATTTGCTGGACGCATTCACAGGCCAGAGCACGCTAGCCACGCCATTTAATTACTAAATCCTCCATTTTGACAATATTGCACTTCTGGTACTACCAACTTTTCTGTGAAGGGTTTTTATTCTGGTAGGACAGTTTAAATAACCTGAGCTCCTTCAAAACATCTTTTATGTCAGTGGGACAAGGCAGGTTTAGAATTAACTCTGAAATTCTCTTGCCAGCACAGCTAAAGTGTTTGTGTGAAACTTCTCCGTGCTATGTGTCTGAACGAACGTATACGATTTCCAAAGTGTTGCTCCCTTCCTTTGATGAAGCTTCTTCCCTAACTCTACAAATTTACTTTAATTATTTAATCAGTTTGGCTGAAATTCACAAAGCATTAAGTTGTTAGTTGTTACTTAACATTCCTTATAAATTGCATTTATTAATTTCAGGAAGGAGACTTGCCATTGCTACAGTAATTTAAATTAGTACCACATGGCTACAGGCTGCCGCTAGACGATTCTTTGGGGCAAAATCAGTTCTTTAAAGATATTTAAATGACACTAGAGATAGGCTAACCAAATTTTTGTCCAGGAAGTTACAATTTATCAAAAATGTAATAAACCATGGACGAAATATTCATTGTAAGCAGCATATAACGTGGTCCATGAAATGACATTTTAGCATCTCTCACTATGGTCATACTAAAGTTTGCTGACAGTGCAGGGTAATGCTCCATTGATATTTAACAGTCCCCATCTACACGGCACTTGTGATACTGTAACTTTATACACTCCAGTCCATTCTCTCACCAGCACTAAATCAGTCAGCTTTGACATACAACGTTGCTCCATTTTCTTTGCTTAATTTTAATGCTGTAGATATTTTAAACTTCCCAATATTATTAACTTTGAAAGCAACTGGGGAAAAGAATCACTTCCCTTCCCAATTCTCCCTGCACTTCTCGGATACGTGCACGTGCGCACCCTTGCGATAAACCTCAGCATACTTCTCCTGATCACAAGGAAAATTATGGTCCCTGCTGGTGATCACCAGGCAGCACCAGCTGTAGAAATTTAACTGGAGACTCTCTAACCTTGATGTAGTATAGACAGGAGTACATCAGCACCTCCTATAGGAAAATCTGCATGACCACCACATATAAAATAACAAAATAAATGTATAAAATAATAGATTCATCTTCCTGCAGCTAAAGATAAATATTAAATAATCCTATCTGCTTCTGGCTGAAAATTAATTTCTTCTAAGGCAAATAGTGTAATACGTATATGCGTTTCAATTCCCATTTGGCAAAAAGCCTATTTTCAGTATGCAGTACATAGACTTTTGAAATACTAGAACTGCGTTCATCACAGACACACTTAAACAAATAAAATTTTCTTCCTTCGGGTACAAATTCACTGTAGTCTAATAAAATATATATATATACACACACACTAAAGCATCAGTATTCCCACAAATCCAGGTATCCAGACTAAAAGCAAAGTGGGTCTTTTGTTGGGTGGTTTTTGTTTGTTGTTTTTGTTGTTGTTGTTGTTTGTTTTTTGTTTGGTTGGTTTTTCAATCTTCCCTTTTCTTCTTTGCAAGATGAATAATAGGTTGCATCAGAAACACCGAGTGCCAGTACTTTAAAATAGCCACCGTGATACATCTACATAATACCACACATCTCTCGCCATGCGGAGATATTTGAGAGCTAGCTCTGAAGAAGCCACCCCGCGTGCCAAGTACAGTCTGGTCATCGTACCGCAACACAACGTGTCTTAGCCGAAGCGTTGCTTCTGGTAGCAAGGTTAGTTCATTCAGAACGAGTTCAGATATTTCTGCACAGAAATGCGTTATGCTATTTAGACAGAAGTGCTAGATTTATAGAAATATTCTGCATCTTACCAAGATAGATTTTTCATACGCGTTTATGTACGTATGCCTAACATATTTAATTAGGCCAGAAAACCACTCCACAATAGTTATCTTTAGGCATCCAAATACCTCTGCAAAACAGGACCAAAGCTGACTGCCTGTTTTCGTAGCCCTGTGTACATAGCAATGAGAGATGTATATATTTAAAGATTAAGCCATCCATGCAGCACTCCTGATTAATTCATTACTTGAGAAAGGATGGGAGAGCAAACACAGACTGCCCCTAACCGAACTCTTGCTCACTGTCTTGGCTCAGATATGACCATCTCCATTGCCTTTGTAATTTCCCCTGCTGCGAAGTGCTCAGAAAATACCACTCCGTGAGAAGAGCTGCATTGTACCCTAATCATTTTCTGTTCCTGCACTAGTGTGCATGACTGGCCAGGTGAGTATTTTGACAGAAAGCCTGAGGTGGCGTGACATCTTGCAGTATTGTCAGCTTCCTGGTAACTCATGTTCTTCTCTACCCCTTCCCCACCAAAATGCCCTTCTCCTGTTTCAGAAATAGCATCCGATCGTCTTTTGCACCATCCTCCACATACCTTCTTTCCCATGATATATTTTAAGCATATTGTAACCTCTCTCGGCTATTTTAAAAATTCCCTTCCCATGCTTGGAGCCCTCAGGAGTAATGGGTGAAGTTGCTTATTACCCAGGGTTGACCTTTCTGGACCCATATATCCTTGCCCATGCAAGCATGTGAATTTACAGGCTTACTGGCATATTCTTCATTCATGACTGTTTCGTGGTCCAGCCTGGACTCTGCAGGAAGTTTGCTGCACAGAATTTTGTCTCTGAAAACTTTTTGAGCTATCTTCATCTCAGTATCTTACCCAGGACCTATTCAGTAGTATACAAAATAGCTGCTCTGATGCAGGATGCACAGATAAGATATTAGACCTAGCTACCATGGTGATTGATGTTCTAAAAATATCCAAGTCAGCTGTACTGACAGATGGGTTAAATATATGGCTGCACTATACCTGGATTGCAATCTGTCAGGATGAGGATGCAGATAAGGACCAGTGAGTGTAATTCAGTTTGGAAAGTTAAGAAAAAAAAAATGCATAAAAAAGTATGCATAAAACCAACATTAAGAAACTCTATTGGTCTCTTATGTTAAGAAGGCATCTTTTTTATTTTGTATCTTTCTGGTATGGCAACTATACGTGGTACAGTTATGCACACGAGGACATGACAAATATGTAGATTACAGTGGCAAGGAGAAGGGATCCAGTTCTTAGCAAACATAACATGACAGAAAGCATTTGTTGCTGCTGCTGAAATGTGTGTATCCAAGCATTCTGTGAAGTCTAATGTGATCTTAGGCTGCCTGCTGCCTTGGAAACTAGTGGTCAGATACTCTCAGCAGTGGGCATAACCAGCTAGAACATTTTGATTAGATGAAATTTCATGGAACTGAAATATTTCACACACTGGTTTCAGTGAGTTTCTCTCAAGGACTGAAAGAGAGAGAGCACTCCTTGAAAAAAACTCCGTATCCTGGTGGTTTGGACACCAGGATGTTGGAGCTCTAGATTCAAATCCCTGTTGGACCAGGCGATCTGGAATTAAACTAATTGCACTTCAAGCCAACAACAGGCTAGACAGGCTGCTAACAACAGGCAGAAGATTTAACGTTCAGCTAAGAAAAAAAAAAAAAGAGACAAAAAAAAGGACATGCTTACTTTTCAATGTTGTATGACTCTCTTCATTGCAACCCTGAAGCCTTGAGAATTCAAGTAAGAGTTGCCCATTTGCCCAGAAGCAAAGCACTCGGGTTACAAAAGCTACCTGTACAGAGCGTTTCAGACAAAGGCTGGTTTACAAAGGATCTAAAACTACAGAAACATCAGGTAATGAGGGTTTTACTTCCTAATAATCTTGCTTTAGAGAAGCAGAAATTCATTTTCCTCAGATACAATTTTAAGGTTACGAGGCTGAACAAAGAGTATCGTTGTTGTAGGCACAATAGAATCAAATTAGCAAGGAGAAAGTGTACTAGTATCATTAGGTGTATTTCCATGTGTCCTACCTCCGCAGTACAAGACCTGGAGTTCAGAAAGAAAGCTTGGTGCGAAAGGAGAAAGACAGCTGCGAAACGCCGCCAAATACTGCTTTCCATCCAACCAGCAAGGCCAGACCTTGAAATGAGCACATACATTGGGTGTGGACTTTCTACCCATGTCTACAAACCTAAATGGCCATTTACAAAATGTGAAAGGCAATTTAGCTTTTGGCATACATTGCGATTAGAGAATGGCACATTTTCAAAATGCCCCTTTCAACCCACAGAGCTGCCGCTGCAGCTCCCTCATCCTGGGACTGTGAAGCATCACTGCCAGGATCCCGGCAATGGGTCAAACAAGAATCGTGATGGCAAGATCTTGCAAATCGCCTGTGACTCCCCATTAAATTAATGCTCTTTATTAAAAATGTCTTTTCAATCTCTCGCATTTCTTTGCATCCAGATATGAACATTGATTTTTCAAGGTCAGCTCTGCACGTGGGTGTCCCTTTCTCATATTTCAAAAACACTGCAATGACTTCTTCTATTTTTGTCATTGGGCTTAGAGCAAAGCTGCCCTTTGAAAGCACCAGGTGGGTCACACTTCCCAATAACAGTCATTAGCAGGTATGCCCAGGATTTTGATTTCAGCATATTTGTATAGAAATCACCCTTTTGTTGTCATTTTACTCCTTATAGATCATTTCAATATCAGGCTCATAAACCCAAGTAATTCTAGAAAATAAATACATACAGATGTATTTCTGAAAAAAATGCTAGGTGCAACAAGAAATGCTATTATTACTCCATGTTCTCTGAGGGCTATGGTCAGTGCAGGGGAGGCTTCCCACCTACTCCTTCTTTTGGAGCAATTGTGTTTTTACAATTTCAAATTTAATACTTTTTCTAATATATTATACGTTACCTCCCATGTATTTAAACCGTACTTAAAAGCATGCTAAGAACTGGTAATTCTTTAACGGTTGTTCACTTACAAGCGATTGTGGGTCATTACACAATCATTTAAAGGGCATTAATGAGAACCATTTAATGGTTTTAGTAGAATATCATTGTAAGGGACAGGGGAAAAGTTACTGGCTGTAAATTTTTATGACCATTTCTTACAAAACGTATTACTTTAAAGATTTATGTATGTAACAATGACTACAATAAAAGCCATGCTAAAAATAATTTGAAATCAAAGTAATGCATATAGATAAGGTCCTACTTGCTGCAGTTTTGCATGCAGTCAGTAAGATTTTCTTTCTTTTCTTCTAGATACCTTATGACTTGCAGGGTAGCTTCAGATCTCCTTTATGAAAAGTCATAGCAGAAAAAAAATTGCTCAGGTTTCCATTTTAACAAAGCATAAGTTGTCCTTTATGGTCTATATTTTATTTTCACTTTTCACTCATTGTTTTGCATATAAAGTCAGTATTTTTTCAGTTTTTCCTCGGGTACAGCACAATAAGACAGCTTTTAACCAGAATGTAAGGAGAATTACTTTTATAAAGCATCTTGAACTGTACATTTGGTTGGCTTTTTATAAATGGAAAATAAAGGAGAACTCTGCATGCCAAAATTAAAAGGTTGACTATTTCCCCACAGGGAAATTCTTTATTACTATACTAGACCAGAGCATACCTTCAAAACTACAGAAACTTATTTTGAAAACTGTTCATATGGACGCATTAACCTTATTAAAGTGCTTTAATAACAAAACAGTCATCATATTATGCCTGGTTTTGTCCATTTGTGATTTGCGTGGAATACATAATAAGGAAGACAATGCCCTTTTTTCCCCCAGTATTCTTGCATAAGTAGGAGAATATTTCTAATTAAAAGGCAGAGTTAGTACAGCACATGAATTGAACTGAACCGTATCTCTGGAAATGCTGATATTTTTACTGTTTGCATTAAGTAAGGATTGTATTTCTCTCTGAATCTGGCCCAATACCCATTACCAATAAGATTAAGATTTAAGATAACTTGGCTAAAAGATGGTGAATTATAACTTTTAATTAAAATGTAGAAAATAGTTTCTTTAAAATAAACACGGTAATACTTTCAAGATCATTAATTTTTTATGTAACAAACAACAAAACCAACCTGAATATTTTAAAGTGTGACACTGGAGAGCCAAGGAAAGGGGATTTTTCGAAACTTCTCGATGCAACAAAAGCAAGCAATGCAGTTAATCTGCAGCTTTTTTGTCTTTGGAAACACTGCTATTCTTTCATTATGAGTTTTAGCATTACACTACCTCTCCAAAATTCAGTTTAAATTCTTATTGAGATGACAGATATCAGGGTGAGTAAGGGGGGGCGGGGGGCTGGTATTCTTACTGTTTTCTCCACTCACTATTTTACTGTTTCGTTCCTATTTTGAAATGACTGAAGAAATTCAGGAGCTAGACGGATCTGATTTGCTTCTGTGTTTGCAATTGTGCACAAAGAAATGGTACCAGTGATTAATATCATGTGAAATGGTGGCTGTCTCGTGTTTACGACAGATAAACATTCTGTTGACTTCTCAGTAATTCTTATTGCTGTGCATCCTTTATTTTAGTTGCCAGAATTCTGCTTAATACAAGAGCAGAATGTAAGTGATTTTATTTAAATGTTGTAAAATACTGAGAGGGAAACATAGGGCCCATGGAAGTTGGGAACTGAAGTCATAGAACAGATGAGAGGAATCCGGTCAAAACTCCCATGCAATTCAGCGAGCTGAGATTTCACTGTATGTGGCAGAAGATGCATCTATACATCCCAGCCTCTAACTGCCATGTTATTCTGTTTGTTGAACTCTTGTGAGCAAAAATCATCATCCACGCCTGACTGTGGCATGGCCATAATATAGGTACTAATGGGATTAGGATGAGATCAAATCCACTTTTACCTGCAACCTGAACTGGGATTTAAAACCTGAATTTCTGAAAACAAAAGGGCGATACACGAAAAATCAATGGACCACTTCATTCCCTGGTTTTGTGATCCTGCTCATTATTTGCATTTTTCAATTCTCCCCCATTTTATTTTTCACTGGATATTAATCACTGCTAACTATATTTTCCCGTACTAATTCTTCACCTCATCAGAAAACAGCACCTGCACTCAGAGCACAAAATTAAGAGATTCATAAAAATCAAGGAATGAAATGGCACATTGGTTTAGTGTGTCAGTCTTTCACCTCTAGGAATATAGAGCTGTGAAAGAACAAGGGGGAAAAAAAAAAAGAGGTAAAGAGAACAAGAAGCAGAAATTTAAATAAAGATAATAATAGGGACACAGACAGGAAGAGGGGATTGGAGAAGAGGATGAAGGTGTGTGAATGATACTGAAAAAGGAAAAGAAAAAGCAAAAGCTGGGTGGATGAAAGATTAAGAATTACATGCAATTATTTTCTTTACACACTTCCACATGTTTGCGTATGCTACAGCACACACTAAAATCTAGAGAAAGGTGAAGGCAAAGAACTGAAATTGTTCACTTTTTTCCTATAGCCCCACTAAAAAAAGAAAAGGAAATTAAATGCCATAAATATATTCAAACAATAAAGATTTGATTTACAGTAAGAAAAGCAAATAAATTGTGAGTAACGATTTGAGGTTGTAGAGGTCTCTGAACACTACATGATTTTCATTTGTCATGTATGTTGCAGTATCTAGATTCATTGAGGTAGACTCAGAACTGAGATTCTGCTTAGTTTTTTTAAGATATTTTGCTTGTGTTGAGCTTCCTCGCTCTCCTTAATCAAATAACAACAATGTGGACTGCACAGGCACCTTCGTAATTACAGTACTTTGAGTCCAACAACTGCAAAACAATATGGCATGTTGCAATTATTGACTTCACACACACACACACACACGAGTGACTGTTCTTCAAAGCCTTTTGAATTTAATAATGTTTACTCATGATCCTTTGGCTACTTATACAAATGCAGACAAATATGTCTGCAACTGGCCTTGAGGTGGGTAGTATCCTAAAAATGTTTTAACATGTTATGCAATGAAAAGGAGAAAATGTTTATGCATAAAATACACCTTACCTTTAAAATAGCTTAGTCCAGTGGGAAGACTTCTACTGGTCATATATATACATAGACACACATAGAGCTTTAATCCATTACGTTGTCCCTAAAATTGTTTCAAATAGCCATTATATTCAAGAAACCTGTCTAAAGTTCTGAGTCTCTTCTTCTGGATTTGCAGAAACAGTTAACTTAGAATGGATGGGAAGTGAAGAAAATACGGAATTCAAAGCTAATCAGTTTACTATATAATTACAAGGTATCAAAGTTTAAAAACACCTGCAAATGACAGAAAAATAAAAAAGAATAGTTAAAGTAGCTGACAATATCCACCACATAAAACCTGAGGAGTAATTGCACAGAACCTGGGAGAGCCAGAGGGACATTCATAGCAGTGTAGATCAGTTTAGCTCCAGGGACCTGATCCGTGATATCTTAAATGCGGACATGGCCAGTGTCTCGGAAAAGTGATTTGGGATAAATGGTGACTTAGAGGTTGTCACTGTAGAACTGTAGGTGCACATCCAAACGCAACCATCCAAAAGTGCATGGCCAAGACTTGACATGGAAAAGTAAGAGAGCATTGGATGAGGAAAGCATTTCCCGAGAGGTACTCTTTGTGGGTCCCATTGCTTGAGAAGTGCAGCTACAAACCAGACACATCAGTCCTCATGCTGTAGGGAAAGCCTTTGACTTTTTCCTCCCATTTCATAAACTGGGGACAGCATCTTTCAGTATTAGTTGTAAAGACATTTGAATTTAGCACCGCGCAGCTCATGCAGCTGACCACAGGACAGCAAGGTTAGTAGCCCTGCTCTGCCAGGTTAGGAAAGGGTGCAGTTCTGCATGATCACAACTTCCTTTCTCTACCTGGCTCTGGATTTCAGATGTGCAAATATCCTGCTAATAAATACATTTTTCTGCAGAAAACACAGAACTCAAAGTGTTAATATCTGATCTATAGGGTCACTGAAAGATGGAAGGGGCGTTTACTGCACCCAAGAAGATTCAAAGATACTACTTCAGGGCATTCTGCTGATCGATAAAAACTATTTTAAGATACGAGAGCAATGAAAGACAGTTAGAAATGGCTTATTAAACATGATTATATTACAGATTGCAAAACGTCCATGGTGGGGAACTCATTATATAAATGGATAGAGAGCCCACCACACACTGGAGTCCAGGATCTCTCTGGCTTGTAGATGATACCAGAATACAGGAATAGCTGTTACAGTACTCAGGGGCACAGGTCACCATCATTGTTCTGGCATACTAACTTCCTTTGAAAAAAAAATCATAGTGACTTCTCCAAGAAGCATACAAGTTCAGAAGTTAGGAAGGTGAGGGACTTTTGAGTGGCAATGTATTCCAATAATCCATTTGACACATATGCAGTAATCGGGCTACATATAGAGATAAAACCAGGTCATTAGAAGTGTCTGCATGAAAAACTAGAAGGACAAGTAGGAACGATCCCTGCATTTTACTCTTCTTTCCAACACTATCTCCACATGACTGGTATACCTCTCTGAAGTTCTGGTATAACATACCTATAAAAAAAAAAAAAGTCCATTTTGACCTGTGTTCATCTATATGTGTATGCTTTCATCATACCAGCATGTCAGCTATCTCTATGCATTCTTCTGCCTACCATGCCTCTGGGCGCATGCACAGTAGAAAAATACCAAGATATGGTTTATAGTAAAACTTTGGGTTTTGTGACTGGGGCAAATGAGTAGCTTTTCTGTGAATCACTGCGAGAGACAGCCCTGTAAGCTCCACTTGAAGGTGCAATCATAGAAGAATTGATGTGCTAAGTTATTTTTTTATGAACCTAGGAGCACATTTTTAGCCAACTATGATGCAAGCAGTGCACCCTATGAAACAAGCTGGGAAGCAGAAACTCCCCAGCTTCAATTCTTGCCCCAGTGCTACTGACTCCCTGAATCATTTACCTCTTTGCTTTAGATTCCCAATGTGTAATCGGAGAATAACAACACTTACCTACTTCACAGCAAGACTCTTGTGAGAACTAATTAATGTTTGTTGCACAACACTCTGAATTTGTAAAATGTCATTTAAGTGATAAGTATTATTGCCATTATTATCAGTGTTGTCCTGGGTACTACAGATACATAAAGCTGGCTGCTGTAAGACCTACTTAATACATTAAGAACAGCGCACAAAATAGTGGGAAAAGCATCAAATGCTTTTCATTTTCTTAGGAACACCAAGTGCTTAAAAAAGAAAAAGAAGTGGATGACAAACATCTGCTTGCCTTACAGATTTCTTGGTTAGGGTCTGCATTTTCTGCCACACTCACTCTGACTGGATAGCTACTTGGGGGACAAGGCACTGCTCCGACTGGTCGTCAATGGGACCCATTGTGTAACGGCAGTGGAACCCGCCACACCAGGAGCTGGATGAAACTGAGATGTTGCATATGTGCAGTTTAATAAGTCTATTTTTTTCCTAACTTTGCTTCCTGTGGAACTTCATTTCCCTTTTTAATTTCATTTTCCCTTTCTAGACAGCAAAGGTAAGGTCATCAGCCAATGATGTAATATGCTAGTTAGTAACGTGCTGGAAAGTGTACCACATATGATAATAACTACATTTAGTTATAAAATTTCAACATTAATTTTATTTCAAAATCTATTTATATAACTCCTTCTGTGGATAAATTACAAACAATTATTTAAGTATTCTTAGTGGTTGGGAAAAAAAAGGCTTAAGTTATGTCCAAAGAGTAAGGATATGATTCAGTACATGGGGAGAGAGACCCTGAAGGTTTATTCCCTTCTGAAAGGCATGACTTCCTAGAAAACTCTGCTAGTTATAACCCTGGGACAGATGCATGTCCAGTTTGGACCTTGTACCCTACCAATTCAGTATGTTCTGAAAAAAATTGAACAGTAGCATCAAGGACTGTAGTTCTCTGGTAATTTTTTCCTCATTAACCTGAGGTTCTGGGGAATCAACTCTAGTCAGGAAGATATTTACATCCAGATCAATGGGAAATGAGACTACCCAACACGGATTATGTTCTGCACAATATTTTAGTGTCCCAATCCTATTAAGTGCTATGAGATTTATACCATGAAGATCATGTACCATGCTATAATTTACATTTAAAAGTTGGCTTGCAGCTGCTTATCCTTGGCCTATTCTTCCATTATATCCAAATTAATAATGTCTATAACCTGTGCTTTCCTATGCTAAAGAAAATGAAAGAAATAATGACAACAAGAAAATCAACACTAAATGACAAAATTTCTGAATGGTTGTAACATGCCTGAAAAATCTGTCTTGCTTAACACATCTCTGATATTGTGTGTTAAAAATAAAAGACTGTCAATGTACTTTTCATATTTTTGACTTCTCAAATAAGTTCCTCAGCAAGAGATCATTACAGCAAATGCACAGTAGGTAAACTATAGAGGGCTCCAATAAGTTCTTCTCTGTTACACCTCCAGTAATACTACATAGCACAGATAAAAGTGTAAATAAATAAAAAGATAGATAAGAAACAGGATACAAATCACAGAGATAAACTTAAAACTTGAGAAAGCAGCCCTTGTAAATATAAAGTGAAGGATATCTTCACTTTAGACACTGTAAACTGAAGGACAAAGTATCATTCCTTAATACAGACTTAAAACAGTCCAATTTAGATTGCAGAAGAGAAGCATATGCACAAGAAGCAGCAGTGTATATTTTTGCTTTAATCTAATGGTGGTGAGGCCTTTCAAATCAATAGCCAGGAAGGTCTCTGTCCCCAAAGCAAACAAGAGCTGACTATAACACAGTGCAGGCCATGGTAGCAGTCTGCAAAAGAGCATCAGCCCAAGCAAAACGAATTGCCAAGTCCCAACAGTACAGTTCAGTTTGCACCGTCATTCATTCAACTGCTGACTTTGCTAACATTGCTGGGAAAAAGGGAGAGGGACAATAAGTAACATGAAGCATTAGAAAACCTACTACAAAACCCACCTGAGGCAGATACATTTCTGTTGTGAAACCAGGTTGAGACCAAAAGCACATATCATGTAAGACACAAGGGGCATTCGAACATTCAATTGACTTGAAACAGAAGGTATGGCACTGCACAAGTGGCTACAGGTCATTAAGCATCCAACACAGAGAACTGACATCAGTGGGATACATGTAAACTAGACTGCTACCCCATGAGTTGAATTCAAGTCCCCTGCCAATATAGGGATTCTTCTTTCTAAGTAATAGACTACACAATGGGACTGAAGGATCCAGAAAGACAAAGCGCATCACAGCATGTAAATTACCGAGCCAAACTACCTAAGGAGGGTGCAAAAGGTGTTTCTGCTGCACATTGGATCTCTCCTTCTGAAGGGGATAATAAAAAGCTGGAGCAGAAGAAGAGTTGATGTGTACAAGCCGACACGAGCTTAAAAACACATGAATGAACAGGAGCAAGAATAGAAGTGGTAGAAAGGGACAAGGGTTGCGTTAAATATACAGCACCCTTAAAAGAAAGTATGCCTCATCCCCCTCTAGTAATAAGTGCACCACACCCTATCCTTTATTTACTATATATGCACATATCTTTGACCTATATTTTCAGAGCCATTAAGAATCCAGAATAAGGACAAACAAAAATGAGCAGAATAGGGTTTGAGGTTTGGGGTTTTTTTTAGTGGTGGTGTTTTTCCTCCTCTTCTCTTCCGTGTGAAATAGCACAGCCTCAAGCCATTCCTTACAGTTGCGAATGTGTTCAAATGAGACCTTCAAAGACTGGAGGCTGAACTCTCCAGGGTGGACTCTCTTGTAATCATTAGGCTAAGCAGAAATATAAAATTGCTGTAAACAACAAACTTATAAAAGAGAATGTAAAATATCATGCTACCAAGTCTATAGAAAACAGAAGCTATCTTATACACAAGTCATGGCCATGATGCACACACTATGTTCGCATCAAAATGTAACTTGGTTTCTTTCTGTTTATTCTTCTTTTCTGCTTATTTCTTTGTGTGACAATGAAAGCCAGTAAGGGAAGAAGAGAAGCAAAAATAAGACAGTTGTGGTAAGAACAATACTTTCAACTGCCTTTTGCCCTCCAAACAGCATCAGGAAATCGAAGAAAATAACCATACACTGCAAGTTTGTTAAGTAAAAAGGAGGTGAGAACTCCAAAAGAGAGCACAATCCAGAAACAGCAGATTTCGTATTAAACAATCACTGAATTCATTTTTAAAGATGAAGTTTTTTCTCGTGATAAATAACCTGAAGAGTACAGCTCTTTAGCAGACAATAATAAAGCGTGGCATACCTGCCTGCCTACACATCCTCTCCACTTAGTAAATCGTCTGCTGTTAGATGAGTTGGAGCAACTCATCACTTTTCCCCCAAAATATGCAAAACTCACTGCAGATGCCACTGTGCTTCTCAGCTGATCACTAATAAAAGAAACAGATTAATCTTTTCTTTCTTGAGCTAAATGAACAAATTCATTTTTGTGACCTGTGACCTTCCAAAACTAATGGTTGTGTGATCAAAATATGTAAAAGGCAAAAGAATACTATGCTACCACTGGGTGTAGGGCAGCACTACAGGATTAGCTGCAGCCAACTCTATCATATGTACAAGGATGCACATCGGAGAATTTTTTCCCAGTAACATAAAAGCCAAAATGCATTAAGTGATAAAAGTTCTCACAAGAATGTCTACAACCACAATTAACAGAATATATTGTTTTAACTTTCTAACGTCTTTAGCTAAGAACATTTTAAACTCTTGAAATTAATGGTATGATATATTAATTTAAAACAAAAGAGATGAAATTAGAATTAATAATAAACTTGCTGCTTGCAAAAACACTGCTTTATAAACAGTATATTTACTAAAAGCATGTTCTCAAGAGCCTTGTGTTCCAAATACAACCCTTTCCTTTACCATTGTACACTCTGAATAATGTTTGGGCTTAAAGAGCTTCCACATTTCGTTGCACCCAAGGTCTACACAGGCACATCACATGAAACCCTGTACACTTCTAATCTAGGCTGCCTGCCTAAGCAGCGCTCTAATTTATGCTACTGGCATTTCTTCTGCAGATACTGTCTTGGTGAAGGACAGGGACAGCAGAGGGGTCCACATTCAGTAAAATACAATTTCAAGTACAAATAGATCTGTATGTGACAACGGGCTGCATTTTGCCTGAACAGGAAAGCCCAAAGATCTGCCTCTGAAAAATGCGTCAGTAGGATTTCTCAGGTAAGTTGCACTTAACATACGAAAAACAAAATAAAACTCTCAACTCATGTACTACCTGGCAGAAAGAGAGAAACTAATAGCTATAAGGATTTTGATTAATTAAGTTTTCACTACAGGTCTCACTTTTCAGCAAGCTGCCTGTGTTGCTTTACTTCTTTGGGTATTCCTTCTCAGCGTACAAACTAATATCATTTAATGCTGATATAATTCACTTGGCAGTGCATCCCACAGTTTTGGCTGAAATAAGTACTTCTAACATTTACAGACCCCTGCCCACCAACTAATCCAAATGGAAGCAGCTGTTCCCCTGCCTCAGTGTGGAGCTCTTGTTGGCACCTCGACCACAGCCGCAGTACATCTGTGAAGCTTGTAAAAAGACTCAACCGTACAGAAAAAAACATAATAGTTCAAACCAATAAGGATCTGATCTGTATTATGACTTCTGTGTCATGTAAGAAGTAATTTCTTTTGTTCAACGTTAAATTTCACTTAATGCAGCTATTGGTCTGGTAGGGTTTAAAAATGTAAAGCTGAATAACTTCTTGGTATATAAGTATATCCTGCTCTATTCCCAATGTTTCTATGACATTGAAGAATCAAACCTCAGAAGTTGAGTTCCTCCTTCCTCCCCTGCCACAGCCAACATCAGCCTTCAGAAAGGTAAAAAAAATAGGTACTGCTCTGTGTTTACATTCGCACAGCTCCTTTTGGGAGTGGAGTTCCTGGTATTTATCAGATCCTATGGTACAAATTCTTAACCTATGGACGGAACAGGTGTTCTGACCTGCCTTTCCGTATAAAAAACACCCAGTTACTGGAATATTACAAATCATTAGAAGTTAATACAAAGAGTTTAAAGTACGTCAAGTGACTTAAAAGAATTGTGAATAGTAGAACTCGTTAAAGAGTACAGCATTGCTCCATAGTGCACAGACCTGGCTTGGAGAGGAGCATGACAGAGGTGACAAGGGAAGGACATTACAAGCCAGCAATTTTAACTAATACTATAGCAACACTGATGTCACAGTGTTTTGTCTGGATTTGGTGTTGTATCATGGAGCAATGATTTTCAAAGGTCTACAAAGATGAGATACCCAGTTGCCACGGACATTCATGTAACGCTGAGCTCTTCAATATCCCAACTCAAGTGCAGATCCTAAGTTATCGGAGTCACTGTTGCTATGGCCATCCAGACATAGGGTCTTAAAATGGTAAATGCCATAAGGTACTTGTAACACTTGAATCTTTAAGGTGAAATTTCCCCCAGGGGTCCTCATTTTTCACTTTCATAGGAGTAGATTTAGGCCAATTTTGAAAGAAAATGTGCTGTAAAACTATTAGTCACTGTCGTAGTTTGGGCCGGATTGGCCCAATTAGACAGAACAACAGATGCTCTCTCTCCTGCCCTGCACTGAAGGAAGACAGGAGAGAGAGAAAGAGAGAGACTTATGAGTTTAGAAGGAATTACACTACTTCAATGAAATATTAATAATAAAACAAAAAGAACATAATGAAATCTGTACGAGACTGTATCAAGTTCCCAGGATGATGATCACGTCACCAGCAGGCACTGGGGAAGTCCCAGACTGGACTCCAGATCTGGATTCAGGATCGGGATCAAAGGCAGATGAACAGACAGGGTCCTCCTCAGGCACCGGCCATTGAAGAAAAAAGGGCTGACCCTCCGATCCCTCAGTTTTTATACTGGGCATGAGGCAGATGGGATGGAATACCCTGTTGGTCAGTTTTGGGTCACCTTTCCTGTCTGCTCCTCCCCACAGGTGTGACCCCTCTACGCTCTTTCACTTCCAACCCTCCAATGGGGCAAATAACAACGTTGTTATAGCAGTAGGTATAAGCAAGAGCCTCTCTGCATACCGTTCCTTGGCATCAACTATAAACATGGGTCTTACCGCTCTGAGATCAAACAGTTTTCTGCACAACAGGTTGTTAATTTCAGTAGTTAGAAGAGGTCTAGCTAAAGAGTAAAGTTACTGACCAAAATTGGTTCTGTTTTACCTCAAGTCAGGACAGTCCCATTACCAAGCTGTCTCAGGATTCCAACAGAGGACTGGCTTTCCATATAATGAAGTGATGAAGATGGTGCACCAACTATCCACACGGAACAGATCTGTGGTTCCTTTCCTATTTTCTGATCTCAGTTTCAGCTATAATATATGAACCTCTGTCAATGGAAAGAGGCAGCCCACAGACACGTTCTTAAAGGGAACGGTTAAAATGAAACCTCTGCTTCAGCATTTTGCTGGATCACATCCAAATCAAGCCCCAATTCTTTTTGTTTTGACAGTTTTGTGATGTAAAATAGAAAACACGTACAGTAGAAATACAATCAAAGTCCTTGCTACTTGAGTATCTGGAAGTCTTTCCTGTTTATAAATAGTAAAAACGTATGTTTATGTTAAGGGAAACACTGATTTACTAGAACTGATTGCTTCACAGTCTAATTACTTTTCAACTGGCTGTTCCAAATTAAGATGTCATTGATGGCTTTTTGTGATATATTTCATTTTAAGCAAATTTATTCTATAATAGAGCACATCATAATGGAAAGCAGAGTTCCCACTCTTCCCTCCTCTTTGTAGCCTGATATCTTGACAAGTAAATTAAATTTAGCAGTTAAAATGCTTCCATTAGTAATTTTATTAAGTTAATTAAGGAATCTCTCTTTCTGAATTTTAACTACGCTCACTTCAACACAACCTTGATTTTTATTTTTTTTAATTCCATATATTTAGTAACCACGATGGTTTCTAGGACAAACAACTACCTACACAACATTTTTGAGTCTATGACAAACTTAAGGAAAAAACAGAAACACTTTTAAAACTCAAAACCTCACTTTATCTCTAAATTGTTTTCTTTACAAAAAATTAAGGCTCTTCTACCCAAATCTTGGGAGAATGCTTGCTCTGAGCAAGTCCAAAATCTACAAGGCACAGCAGAAATTACACATCTAGAATATTTAAAATAGGTAGAGATGTGTAAACCGGTATCAATAAAATGAGAATTAGCTGAATCTTCACCTGTTGCTTAATCCAAATTCATAAATCCTGGTTCATGGAAAGTCTACGTTTTATAAATAGCACCTTACCTTTCATTTACCTTTTCCATCTTTCAACACAGACAGAGCATGGATATAACCAAACATTATGAGAACAACAGTTCTCTTTTATATCCCTCCTCCCTGAAACGTGAGGCTATGAGAAATCTCCTGAGTATTTCAATTGCCTCCAAAGCAAAGAAGTCTGGGTAATTTATATCCAAACTAAATTCATATATTGTAAACATGAACTAGTAAAGTGCTTTATTTTTTTCAGTTACCACCACTGCAATACGCAAGAAGCCTCTTGCAACACTTTCTGATAGTAAAAAAATCTAATTTATGTCCTCACCTAAAGGAAGGGGATTTTCCAATAATTATTCAAACATTTAATTTGCCCCAGGACTAGGGCCAAACTAATGATAACCTCCACTTGACATTCCATGGTCGGCTGAAAAGAAGTATCTACAAAAAGTAAAATACAATTCTTTAAACCCAAACACTAACCACAAGGAAGGCTGACATTCATTGTATATGACAAGGCCACCCAGGGGCATGGCTCAGCACAGGCAGATTAACATGTACAGATGTAATAGTGCTCCCTATCACAGCTAAACACGCATAACTATAAGGAAGAAACAACAACCGTGAAGGGTGAATTATTTGCTGTACAAAAGATCAGCTGATACAGGTATGGGGAAAAAATTCTCAAGATGGCAATGTTAAAATGGAGAGAAATGCTACAAAACTCATTGATCCAACTTGATCTTAATAAAGGTCAGGCAACACCCGCAGACAGTCCCTGATGTACTAATGGACAGAGAAAGCTTGGGAGAAGCACGGTTTAAGAGTATAGGGGAGAAAAATCACTTAGATGAAGCAACGGTATAAGGGTCACACATTAAATTAATTACTCAACTGTGAACTACTTGGACATCTTCTATTCTTTACTGTAGGACTGGCCAGGCTGTAGCACATGAGCCCCCTGTAGTTCATGAGTGGTTCAATCCAACTCCCACATCAGGACAGCACGGGCTGCCATGGGCTGCCCTTACAAATGCATTTCTTCTTATCTCCAAATCTCTAGCTATCGTCAGCAGGGCTGCACTCAGTCCCAACCACCCGCCCCGCCAAGGTGCTGCTATTGGCAGCTGCTGAACAAATGCCAGGACTTACCCTTCCTACAACTCTCTCCAGTAGCACACATGCGCATGCACTGTGACTCCCAGCCACAAGAACGTGTTGTTACGGGAACCGTTAAATCAGCACAGCACTTGCTCTTATCTTCTGGGTCTATATAGCATCTCTCAAACTTCTCTTCTCCTGAATGTTCCTCACAAGAGCTTTCCAGCACACAGATGATATGACAGGCAAGAAAGAAGAATGCCGGGCCAAGGATGAAGTAAAATTGGAAGTCTAAATTCCTGCAACACATATAGTCTCTAATTATGTCACAGTTGGGCTGCAGATAAAAATAGTCATAAAATTGACTATTTAAAATCATATTCATATTGTACTGGTGGAGAACTGCCTATCGAGATGTTGATCCCACTTCACAATGCGGTTCCAAAAGCATTCAGTGCCTTTTGCCAAGTGTTTTGGCTGAAAGATGGGAATGAGGTCAAAATATGGCAGAATTTCTCTACAAACAAGAGCAAACACAGAGACTGTGTTTTTTTCATTAGTAATGGTCAGAGAACTTTGGATGAAACTTTTCCCAGCATAAGTGACATTTTGTTATAAAATTTGTACCTTATAATTTATTTTTGCGGAAATAGAAAAGCCTCAGACAAATTTGCCATTGAGAAAACATAAACAGAGTTCAACAATTTGAATAAAAATCCTTTGTTTCATATTTATAAATCAAAATATTTGTGGGTTTTCCCCCTGTAATTAAAAAGTTGACGTACTGCATTCAGAGCAAGATTTCAGTCATTGAATAAAAAACTAATAAAGCCAGAAAACACATGAAGACTCTAAGTCTGTTTTTCCTGTATCAAAGCAAAGTTAAGTATAGCTATTATATCATTCTTGATGTATCACTGGCATAACAAAAAAGCAAAGGCGGTAGGGGAGGGGCAGAAACAAAAAAATCCCCTACCCACATCTCCAGTGGTGGAAACTCTCCACATTTCACAGGCTTCAGTAGCCCTGGCACTGCAGATTTCTCAGGCACCCAATGTGAATATCTTGCTGCAAGCTGATTCTAATTTGTCCTTCCCCAGGCTCTGGCCATGGAAGGCATATTGTTCCTTTCTTCTCTACAATAGAAGTATTGAAGGAGGTAAAACAAACAAGCAAATAGAACCCCCTTTCCATATAATGACGTTTTTAAGGGGTGAAAGGGCAATTATGTCTCCATTTCAAAGGAAGGAATTGTTGAAAAGCAAAAGTTTGTGCAGTGGATAAATTCCTTACCACTCCTTTTTTTTAAAAAAAAAAAAAAAGTTTCTAATACTTAGGCACATATAAAAGCTTGCAGAACCAACCAACTAACCTCCTCATCCCCAAGATTTAACATTAATTACCTTCTGAATCTTAAAATTCTGAATTGATTTACAAATAAAAGCGATCAAGATATGACACATAAGTTCTCAGTCATTTGGCCTGAATCCCAAACTGTATTTTTACAGGTAGAAAAATAACATAACAAACAAGTAAACATAAATAGTCTCCACAAAGTGATTTTCAAAAGCAGACCGGACCACTACTTCCCTTGTTTGCATTCACTACCCTATTGTTTTACAAATATTCTGTTCTTGCATTTTAAACAGGTGAACAAAGCTTCCAGAACTGACGTTATGGGCACAAAGAATTTTTGGGGCAAAATATAAGAATACTTGGAAAAAATTTAGAACATGCACAGTTCTGATTTTCCTCATTTTTAATTGTCTTTTTCACTTTCTGGTAGCTCATCTGAGCAACATACCTTTGTAACACGGCACTTTGTTAAAAGGTAAGGGACTGTATGAGACAAGTTAAAGTCAACTTCTCAGTAGGCTTGTAAGATCTGTGAGTAGGATATTAAATTACGAACAGAGGGATCCAGATTTTTTTATCATTACATGGAATGATAGCAACTTGCCAAATATTATCTTAAACAGGAGGAAAAAGCAGAGATGTATAAAAATTTTATAGGATTAAATGCCTTGGACTCTCCCATTCATGTTTTCAAGAACTGGGTCAAAAAAGTGGTACCTTAAACTGTGTGTGTCTACTTCCACCTGCAGTCATCCACAAGTGTTATCTATTAAGTGATATTAAGAAGTCTCTCTCCCTCTCCCAGGAACCCACTCTACCCCTGCATTCAGTGAACCCAAAAAAGTCTGGCAGTGTTCAACCCAAAGAAATGCAATATCTTTCCTTAAAAGTTCCTGCTAGGTTTGTATTTCTTTCAATAAATCCAGCTATTACAGACTATGTGAGCAAATAAAACAAATCCTGCTGAAAACAGTCACCATTCTAACTTCTGTTCTCCTCTGCTACAAAAGAGGAAGCCATTTGCAAAAAACACAGAAACATAAAGCCGGAAAGGATCACAAAGAGGTCGAAGAGTCTATCCCTGGGCACCAAGACAGGTTCACATATATTTACATTTTTTTTTTAAACAGGTGTTTTTCCATCCTGTTATTTAACACCTCTAATTGCAAGGTCATACAATCACTCTTAGCAGCCTATTCCCAAGGTTAGAAAGTTTACATCTGTACTAAAGAACCCAACCTTGCTAGTAATCAAGTCAATTTATTCTTGTTCAACACTTGGCAAATATGGAGAAGAACAATTCTCTCATAACCTTTTATATTTTAAGGCTATTCAAGTGCATCTCCCAAACACACACAATTTTGACCAAGAGATTTTCTACTTCCAATGTATCTTGCTAAGAAGGTCCACAGTTTTCATTTCTAGCTACGCTATATCTGTCATGATTCATCTTAGAAGAGTCAAAAAGAAAGCACCATTTTTGCCCACGGTTTGCAATTTGAAAAGTCGCACTGAGTTAAGTGTGAGTCAGCCAGTCCCCCCCTCTCCTTCTCCACACTCACGCCATGGCAATTTTCTCTCTTTCATAGATGCAGTCAGCTATAGCCTTTAAAGCAGGAATACCAGACTCCCCTCCTCAGTCTTACACATGGCGTTGCCTTGTCTGAAAGGCACCATTTGGCAATTTGTACAAAAGCGAAGAGACGTGAGCTTAGGCAGGGCTTTGTTTTTCCAAAGCTCAATCTGGACAGACAATTGCAATGCCTGCTGGACAAGGGTAAGGGCTGAAAAATATACACGCTTTCTTTTGCAGTGATAGAGGGTATGCTTAACCCTGCAGAGCTGAAAGACTCAATGTGCCACCATGCCTCAGAATTCGTATTTTGGGCACTCCAGCACTTCCCAGTCCAAATACTAACACACACACACAGAGAACTTCTCCTAAGGTTGAAAACCAAAAAAATATCTTTACTTGGTTGGGGAAATACAGAACTCCTTTTTTTCTTAGCATTAAGTAATCTTTTAATGTCATATTAAAACAAAAGCATGCTTTGTCTCATATTGTTTCCTTCATTAAAAATATACATATTTAACTCAATGGCTTTTACTGATGTACATTTAATTTACAAAGCAAAGAAGACCTATACAAAACCAGTATGAATCTTTCACTAACGTGCACCATACTGTGTAACAAATAATCTTGTAAAACTTGCATGTCAGATAGAAACTTATCATTGGAAGAAAGCCTCTCTATTCTCCCTACACATTGTTCCACTAGTGTTAAACAAAGGACTTTCTCTGCCCATAAGTAGTCACTCAAGACTAGTTCAAACCCACTGAAGGAAATCTGAAAATCAAATCTAGCCTTCCATAATTTGATTTGTAGAAAATTGAGGAACAAAGCTTTACAGAGTGATTTTAAATAAATCATAATTAATTACATGTGCAAATGCATCAACTAAATTTGGATGCGCAATTAAATAACTAATCACAGTTTGGAAAGGCTGAAAATTGCAATTGCACGCTGAAATGGCCAGCCTTGCCCCCAGGCATGCCCAGGTGTTTCTGTTTGCTCAGAGAGTCAGGCACTGGTTTCTTTCTAGCAAAGGACCACCTGTTGAAAGCACCTGAGTCAACTTGCATTCAAAATTAAATGACTGCTTTTTTCTTTTTTTTTTCTTTTTTTTCCTAGGGGGACAAACATAACAACTTTTAAAAAGTGTACCCAAGAAGATCTTTCTAGAATATCAACCTGGAACAAAATCAGTCTTAACACGATAACAGGGGATATAAAACATAAATTCAGTTAAAAACATTTGACACAGTGAGAAATAAGTGCTTCTCTCCCAAACTCTCTCTCATGAATACTGACATCCTGTTTAACTCCACTGCAAACACACCCTACACAAAAAAGCACAATGATTTAGCTAGTGAGCATTCGTCGAAGTTGACAGAACACCAAATTAATTCTGATCCCATTTACCCTATGTTAAATAGAAATATTGCATGAGCTGTCAAGTTTCTTTCTTAAAGATCTTCCTTTCTATTCCAATTTTATCCTGCCAGAAAGTACAAAATGCACATTGAGCTGTTTGGAGATGTTATCTCATGACATCAAATAAATGTACCTTTAGGTCAGAAGGGACCATTACCTTTATCTAATTTGATTCCAAACCGTATTTTCCCCATCACTGGGGCCAGGATTTCACACCTGTTTCTCATCTGCTTTGTTGGATTGTTCCTGCTTTTGTTCCTTTTTCTTGATTTTTTTCCCATCAAAAACATCAAAAAATTCTGCTAAATAACACAGAAAACTTATTTGCAAAAATCTAACCTTTCAAAATCTAACATACAAACTTTTTTTAAAGAAAAGTGTAACCCTCCCATTACTATTTCCTATTCCAAGTCTGAAAAAGTATGCCTGTCGGAGAGCATGCGAGCTGACACACAGGGATGACTTTGGGGTCAGAAGGGGAGGATTTTTTTCTTTTCTGGTTTTCCACTGTTATTCTTGTGCTATAGTAAAGGTCTCCTGTCAAAGAGAACTTGTAAATCCAACAATAATATAAATAATAACTTAGAAACTAAATACCTTATCTGAATTACATTTGTGTTTATTATTCAGAATATCCTGAGTTATGGTAAGCAGAAGAGAACATGAAAACAAAGATCCGGGATGCAAGAGAACGGCAGTACTTCATGCCTTTACTCTAATGCATGTCTGGACAGAAATAGCTGAGACAGAAGAGCTGAGACGTTTTCTGTTCCAAGGAGCTTGCAATCTAAACAGCTGCTGATCTCTAACAAAACTATTTCTTGCATGTTTACAACTCCCATTCAAGCTGTGCTGTTTGCTGGTATTTACCTGACAGGCTGGGCATTGCACTGCTATATATAAATGGCAATTATAAACTTACTACACCTGTACATTAAGCATCTTTCCAGGCATGCATATGGTCAGACGGCAGCTGACAGTTTCATGATTCTCCAAGAACTCTTGAGGCTGGTGTAATACAGGGCTAAAACCCATTCCACAAAAACTGGCAGTTTTGGCCCTTCAGAATTCGAGGGGGATGAGCCCGAGGCGGCTGTAAATGCAATTGTACCGGAGGTGGACAGGCTGTGACTATGGACCACGCTGGTTCTCTCTGGAAGGCGTACGAGCAGTGGAATTATAGTTCTAATGAAATTGTCGATAATAATCCTGTTACTGGGAGCTTGAAAACCCTGCTTAATGAACTAGACAGTAACAAAGAAAATAAAAATACTTTAAAAGCTACAGTATGAGAAAATGATACTTGGTCCAGATTTCATGTCCATGATGAAGCGCAGAGGGACAGCACCACCGCCGAGCAGCGTTATGACCTATCAGGGGACTGCTGTTTTGTCAGACCTCCTGTAATTATCAGGTGGAAATGGGGGCTCGCTTGACTTGCACAAATTCTTTGTCATGCAGCACGTATAATGGTCAAAAATGTAGTCGTGTCTGCGCAGAACACTTTGCAGATTTTTAAATAATTTGACACTCAGAGAAGCACATATTATCAGCTGGCAAGAAGGGGTGAATTTCATGCCCCACCATGGTTTCTAGTGCCCTTGATCCCTGCTCAGAGCAGACCCAAACAAACGGTGTGTAGGAGTTGCATAGCACCAGAACCTTTGCATAGGTACTGCGTTTTGGGTTTGGGGGCTTTGTTTCTTCAAGGAAACTGTATTTTCTTCAAATTTATGCGACTAAGGTGCTGCTGCACGGAACATGTATGAAAATTTGAACAGCGCACAACTTTTTGCAAGTAATTTGTTTTTATCAGGAAGGAAGGCAATGCAGAAGTACAGAGTTGAAATCTTTACCAGTTGTCTGTATCATACTGAGACCAACTAGAGCAGAATCCCAGCCACAGCAGAAACAGAAACTCGGCCTGCTGTTGTGAAATTTAGTGACCGAAACTTCCCTCCCCCCCAAAATGAGACAAAAGATTCGATTTGTTCGCCCCAGTGGATAAGGGGAAAAATCAAGATGGATAGTTTCACCTGTAAACCTTTAATAACAACACCTCCTTCTGGCAGATCCCAGAACACTTCTGAAGTGCTTTTAAAATATGGGGGAAGTGAGATGAGAAAGGACTCGCCTTTCTCACGGCCTGTTAGCGGGAGAGCAGCAGGACCAGTGTCCTGAACCCCAGGCAAGTGCTCCGTTCACGCGATTACAGTCACTCCTGTTCAGTAACGGTGTCGGGGCCCGGAGCGCGTCCCCCACTGCCTGACTGGGGACCAACCTGGGGCCACTCTGGTCTGCAGGGCTGTATATCCCTCTGCTGCAGCCCCGTAATGACTCCCAGCTAACCCAAGAGAAAAAATGGAAAGCTAATCTAGATAAAAGAAGATTTTGCAGAAAGATAGCGTATTGGTTACAGGTCCTTTTAGGCCTTTTGATAGACACGTAAAGCAATCAGAACTCAATATAGGGTCATATTTGAGCAACAGAGCTACTGGATGCGAGTTACATCTGAAGAGATAACTGGACTTTTCAGTTTCCCCAGCGACAACTTCATATGTATTTTTTGTTTCAGCCAAAATGCCCAATGCTTACTTGTAGGGGGCTAGCTCCAGGTTACACACAGCATTATTAATCAAAATATGCACCTAGGAACAGAGGTTAGCAAATTGGATGCAATTCCCTTTCACTGCATTCACAATAAGAATTAGAATATGAAAAATGTCCTTGTTTTCTATACATTCTGACTAAATATACAGTTTAAACACCAGGATGAAGATCCATAATTCTTGTGAGGACAGCCATTTGCTGTTGATAACTCCTGATACAAAAGGCACGGGGACATCATCATCCTTGCATTCAGCGGAGGACAATGCTAGCTATATCCTTTCCATGGAGAAGAGAGCAACTACCGCAACATGGGCCCCCTCTACAGTAATTTCATCTGACATCATCTTAGTCCTCTTCCTTCAGGCAGTTTGTCCCCATTTTAAACTTTTCTCCAACACCAACACTGATTTAAAGCCAAAATCTGGCCTGCATTGCAGAAGGTGCTGATTTCGGATCAAGTGACTTTACTCAGGACTACTCTTCCAAGTGTGAAGGGAGGAACGGTTTGATGCATCAATAACAGCACTAGGTCTAAAAGTCTAAAGTGAGGCATTGTCATTTGCAGAGGAAATCCAGTTATACAAAGTTTTTTGATCGCTCATTATTCAGCACAACATATTAATCAATGTAAATATGATCAGTGCAGTCTGGGAGAGTGCTGTCAGGCAGTTAAAGGTGACATTGAAGCAACGTACTTCCTGGCTGAAGATGTACCAAACCAACCACTAAGAGGTGGCAATGAAAGGAGCAAGGAAAGTCATCAGCAGCTAAAAATGTCACAGATTTTAAGGACGTTTCCAAAGGCCAGGACAAAGACTCTGACATTGAAGCATGTGGCTGTTATTACTGGCTTCATCATCGCTAAGAATTCAAAGTAAGATATCCTCCTGTCACCAACAATACGGTCCTGTTCTTGAAAATTATTCAAAAAACTGATTGGACATTTCTAGTTCCTCCTGAGATGGAAAAATGCCACTAAGAACATGCCAGTAAGAAAAAAAAAAAAAAAAAAAAAAAAAAAAAAAAGCATAACAGAAATAAAAAGACACATTTATGGGGATTTATCAATTTATCAGGAACCAAATTCTGACATGTCCATTACTTAACAGGAAGAACACCTGCCCACACATAAATATAAAAAATTCCTTATTTAGTAGCCATATCAGCACTAGATTTTGTGAAAAGAACAGATACAATGTTCTTAGATTCTCTCAGATTTCCTATGACTTCATTTAAAGAAGACTTGCAAGAATATACTATTTACAGTTATATTCTTCAATTTTGTTTCTAGTAAACCTATTATTACAGGGGAAATATTGTGCCTAGAAAAAACATAATGCTATAGTACAAATCAACTGCGTCGTCATTGTCGCGCTGTTGTTGAATCAAACCAAACTCAGTTACAGGAGGACTCAATCACCTGCACGTGAAGATGAGGACTGTGAATAAAATAGATGAAAAAAGTACTTGTCTTTGTTGGCCAGAGACTCTAGTTACAGAGACTGACTTCTGGGTCCTCAGGAGAAACTGACTGAAGGTATTGTTAGAGAATATTTAGGTCAGAGTGAAAGATCTGTTTCTCATAGAGCAGGCACCGCAGATGGTGGAAGAAAGCTGCAATATGTCAGACTTCACAAACTGCTCAAACTCTGGTGATGAAAATTATGGCAGAGGACACGACTGAATAGCTGTTCACAGCTCTGTACTCAGCCCAATTGTCTTAGATGTGCCACCAGACGCTCATGGGTAGCATCACTCTCAAGTCAAGGTCATTTAGCATTAGCCTTATTAATCTCTAGGATATGAAAAAGAAAACAGGCCCAGCAGCCATTGCAGCATTGGCCAGATACGTTGTCTAGACCACGTCTTAATGAAAGATAATGTATTTGGTCAGGAACAAGTGAGTTTGGACAAGAACTCTGCACTTTTCATATTCGTATTTACACTGTGATGAAATCCACTCCACATACACATGAGTGGTTATGATTTTAAAGAAATCCTAGCTATGTTTTCACAAATTCTCTGTTGGGCACCTCCATTGACCACACACATAGCTGCCAGTCCTCTGGTTTGGTACCCTGTCTTCGTGCGCCTGAGACGTACCACCCTCATTATTGCTGCCCAGACTAGTTATCATCTGGCTCTTTCATTGTTGCTCACTCTTTGCTCAACAGATCGTTATGCCAAATCCCTCTGTTTCTTCTTGCGACAGACAATTTGTACTCAAGCATTCAGCTGAAGCTTTGTATTAAGGATATATAGAAACCAAATATAACTGCAGTTTATGATCTTGGGATTAAAGAAGATGTTGTTTCAGACATCCACATCAATGTAGTTGAAATAGCAGTCTATAGTTTCAACCAGAATATGGCTGTAAATTCAAGTGAAACCATTTTCTGTGCTTAGAACTTTCATTCTTTCAAATGTATAAAATAAGGAAATACTAAACACGGTAAAGCTTCCATTGTGTACTCACTCCAGAAACATGAAGATTGGCTTGTCTCAGGGTACCAGGTAAAGAACAAATTTCATAAAAGGTTGTTGGTAACAAATACGATGAAGGAGGTGTTCACACAGAATTAATAGAGGTGGGAGAAAACTTTGTGTGAGAGAAAAGACTTTTAATACACTTATAAAAAATATTATACATGGACACAAAGAAACTTGTTGAAAGACTGTGGATATCAGTTTAATGTAATGCAATTACTTTCTACTCTGTGTGGTTTTGTGAGTATTTTATACAGCCATGTGTGAATCCAACAGAAGGTTTGATGGTTTATTTTTGCTTATTTATTTTACTGCAGGAGGAGGAATTACTATTGGTCTAATTAATGAAATTAAAATAGCTACATCACAAAGAAGATGAGAGTTAAAGATCAAAGTGTGACTGAACCTTGAAAAGTCACTTGGGAGCAGATTTACATGCAAGATCTGAATCAGCCAGATTCAGATAGCCTAGGCTCGCTCTCAGTCCTTATGCTATTTTTCCCTTCTGACTGGCTTGAGAGATACCTAAACAATAGGAAATACTACCCACTGGGGCTCAGGAGAAAGCCTCCTGGGGCCTATTGTGATTTTCAAAAATACCTAACTTACTCTGAAATCAACAGTAATTAGGTGCACATTCATTTTTTTAATACCTAACATGCAACTATCTGCATTTGCAGATACCAAAATACCTTTAAAACTAAATCCCTGATCTTGCTGTGAATTTAACCACTTAACTGACACAAAAGTAGTTTTGGGGGAAGGAAGCAATAGGAGAACTGCAGACAAGGAAAGATCAGAGTGTGACATGGACATAGTCGGAGCTTGTTGTCTAGACTTGGACTAAGTTGTGAGAAATCTGCATGGAAACATTGTCATCTTTGCTCACATCCTTTGTTTCTCAAAAGTCATAATCTGCAGTGGAAAACCCTGCTACCTTTTTCAAACAACTGGAAAAGAGGAAAAAGAAAATCCAGGCAAAGCCTCATCCTCCCCATGCAGTGATGTCTAGTCAGAGTATTCTTTGGGTGCAAGGGACCACTTATCATCCATACTTCCTTGGTTGGAGCTTCTCTGAGACTTGGTGCTGGGCTAATACAGGCCCTTGCTGGCTCCTACACAAAACTAATGAGCAAACACAACTGGGCTGTGCTTCTCAGTCCTACAATCCGAAATAAAACTACCTGTGAAAATGCCTGGGAAAGGGAAGGCTAAAGGACACAGAAATGTAACGACTATGAAAACGCAGAGGTAAGAACTCAGCTGGCGAAAGGATGGTGACTACACAGAAGTGATGCGCGAGACAAACAAACGTAAATCCAGTGAGAGAGGAGGACAGGTCACCATTTTAGAAAGGCTGCTCTGTCTCTGCTATTTCTTGATTCTCTGGGACCAGGTACACAGAGAAGTGACAGTATTTTCTCCCTGTTTCATTCCTGATACCATCGATGGACTTTCTTCTCTTTTCCTTCCATCAACTTTCTTTCTATACCTATTTTGATATTTCCACCAGCCTGAACCCACACATATTAAAAAGATAAAATAAAATCCTTGCGGGCGTGACATCAACATGCCCATGAGAAAATATTTGTAAAAGCAGGCATGAGGGTTGCAAGTGCAAAAACCAAAGCACTCACTCCACATTACTGCAGAAACTCTGATGGAAACTTTGTTTACCCTTTACATGTTCCCTTCAGTCAACACCGCGACTGTGTACCAGCTGTGGAAGGGCAACATCCTCACAGTTCAGGCTCAGGTTGCTTTCCTTATGGCTCTGACAGGGACTGAGCTGATTCAGATCCTGCGGAGTTCTCCCACCCAAAGCCCTGTAGCAACCAGAGTCCAGAGGTGTGTAAAGCCAGTTCTTGAAAGAATTTCTTCCAAGCTGTGTCTCCAAACCCACTGTTGGTTCTCTGCCAAGCTGTTAACAGTGGCTCAGAATGACTTGCCATGACAGTACTCGAGTCAGGCCATCGCTGGGATGACTCCTGATTCGTACATACGTGTAAGAGCAGAATAAGATCTACGCGCTGCTTTCCATTACATCCACTCCAATACCAACAGGTATTGGTCACTGTTTATTTCATCACTTGATCTCGTACTCTGTACCTTATTCTGCTATCTACCTTGCATGGTGTGAGACCCCTTAATATCATACTTCGAAATCTGCTGATATGAAATACTATGTAAATGCAAATTATTACACTAATACTAGGTTTTAAAAGAGTTGTACTCTAATAGCTCTGGTCTTACTGAATCCCAACATTCATTAAAAGCACTTTTACAGAAAATATATGAAATTGTTTATGAAGTATTCTTGTGTTAAAGTTCATAGGCTCAAAATCTATGCAACCGGGATGATAATATATCCTCTCAATCTAGTATGTATTTACAAAATCTATGCAAATCTCTATAAAGTCTGAGTTGTTTTCCCAAAGAGAAAAAGACAGCTCCTTTTTGTCTGTACTAAATATTCAATGCCAATAGGCCAGCATGCATGAGTAACCCTGTATGAGTAACCAGTATGCCCACACGAGAGGAGGTGGAAAGGAAAGAAAACAGATTTTAGGTTTAAGCTTCTAAGAATTTTTTGTAAGGAAAACTAAGAAAAACAATCCATTTCCCTATAATGAGATCTACAAAATTTCTCTTAAGGTTTACAGGCAAGCAGCTACTCTATGATGTTTTCCATTGTCCACTTGCGAAAAAAGTGCCCCGTTAAAACTCCTCAGTTCCCCTCCAAACATCAAGCAGAAGGGAAACTCCCACCTGCAAGAACTCCTCTCTCAGCCACCGCTCATGTAGGGCTGCAAGTCTGAATCAGAAGTAAATCTCGGAGTGCCAGAATGAAAGGCCAAGGAATGTTATCTGTGATTACAAAGGCTTTGCAGCAGTTCCTTCTGAGCATTTTGCGAAATCCGGACGAATCACAAATGCTGGAGTTTCATCCATTCGTTCTCTGCTAGAAACTACCTAGTTTCATGGCAAAACATAGCACAAACAGAGCTGCAGTTCCAGATTTCCTGAAATGGGCTCCCTACTTGCTTGGAGAGTTCATGAACTTCTCCCAGCATTTTGGTTTGAGTCCCCAGTGAAAGCAGTCAAGCTTGGCTTGGACTCGTTAATGAGTGTGTACAGCATTGTACTTAATAACGAAAATCAGCAGTGATCAATGGAGTGTAAAAGGAAAAAAGAGACGGGAAACTTATAGAGAAAATGTTTGTGTTTCCTAACCATGGCATTTTTAATGCTATGATAAGGAACTCAGCTCGTTTTCTCGGTCCTTGGTATGGTAAACATCCTTACTTTTCTGAGTAAGTGCAGTGCCTAAGCTTTCTACCCCCATTTTCTGCTCACTTTAAAACTTAACTCCAGCAATGTAAACATTGGTGCCTATGTGCAAGGTTGAAATGAATAACACAGCTATTTTGTTTAAACAGACCATGCTGAATCTTTAAACCTTTTTAGGTGCCATGACCAGTGAGTTCAGGAATGTGGTCTGTTTGGACAGTATAAGACCTTTGTTGTTGTTGGGGAAACTCTGGCTTGATGCCTCTATCCATCTAAATAACTGAAATAAAAGTGCATTGAAATTAGAAACACATGCAGTCTCCAGACTTGTATTTTCACTGTGCAGGATAAATAGGAACTTTTCATCTCTCTCCGAACTATTCAGGCATACAGTGCCATGTGTCTCATTAGCCAAACGATAGGTTCCCCTGAACCTTCCAAGGAAAGGGAAACGGGGTCCCTGCCTCCAATAAAAACATTTCAAACTCTAGCCAAGAACATTCGTTCTTTATGTACCTCTCCTTTCCTAAGTACCACCAGTCCAGAAGGCCACCGAAATGTGTCAGTTTTAGTGGTGTTCCCTGAAAAGGAAGGGCCTACTGATGCGTTTTAGCACATAGTTGTTGCACAGCCAGGCATAGACTTATTGCAAATTATATTTTATACTTCTTGTTTTATCAAATGAAAATGAAATTGAGAAGGGATATAATCCTGTATGTGAAATAAATTACTGGGATAAAAAAGGAGCCTGATTCACTTTATAAGCTATTAATAACTGGCTTTTGCAAATATCATTAGTAGGTAAACTCCTATTATAATGCTTTTCGCAGTCTTATAAATCGCAATGTAAATGTATTAAGATAAACCTTGAATTCCAAGTTTTTCACGTACCCACTTAAGAACGTAAATATGGGCTGCCCCAAGAGAATGAAGAGTTCAGTATCTCTGTTGTTCTCGAATGCTTTATTAACATGCTTTTTGCATCATCTATGGAATCGCAAGGAGCGTAGTGTTTGGAGCAAAGGCCCACCATGCAAGTCTTTTCACTACGGGTACATCTCTGAACTGAACAAAGATCTCCCATCATACAGTGGCAATGCCTTCTTCACGAGACAGGATATATAATTAATCCTTCAGCTATGTTGAAGGGGACAAAGAGAGCATGTTGGAAGGAAAAGGTTTCCTTTACCCTCTCCACTTAGCCTTTTGTACCTTTATGGAAGTCTTTGCATTACACATGCCTTTAGCAAGGCTACAAACCATCTTTTGCTTAGCTTTCCAGTGCCAGAATGAAGCTTCTTCCCCTATCAGCTGCAGAAAGCGATGCTTAACTCTTCCCTTGGATTCAGCAGTCCATACAGAAAACAAGCAGAGAAAGTAAAGAGTTATCGTAGTGGTCCAATATTACTGTTGGTGGATATTAACATCTTCCGGTTGCACTTAAACACATTTATTTTCTGTCCATAAGTGTGCATAGAAATATTTAAACAATATGACTTTTTATGATACTTCAAGAAACAGCCTTTTTTGATAACAAAAATATCAATGCTTGGAGGTGGGTGACAAGATATTCTCAGACAAGGATAATCTCTCCTATGTTCATGAAAATATTTACAAATTTTGGAATGTCTGAGTGTTTTTATAATCCTACAACTATTTGGTATTTTTCCCATATTAAAATCTCAAAAACATTTCCAAATCTGAAGTATTTTATTTCATGTCAACAAGTGGCTAACCTGGTTTCTTAGTTGAAGCTGATCTTTATGCCAGATTCTGATTCCTCTTAAAATATTCCAGATTCAGGAACACGTGCACCAATGACAACTGAAATATATGACATTTTTCAAAACGCACAGAGAGGAGACCCAGGTCAACTTTGCTTCTGGCAGCAATCTGGAAATTCTGTAAGAACCAGAGCCCTCCTGAGACCTCCCGACATAAGCTATGCAAGAACATCCTTTGCTGAAGTTTTTCAACAAGTCTACCTACAAACCATCACTTGTCTCTGAGCATGAAATGCAGATGCCAAGGAAAAGCAAAGTAACAGAGAAAACGTCTGAAGCTCAAAAAAGTTTTAAAGATTCATGTTTTGAAGATCCCAGTCTGTCTTACAAATCCCAGTCAATTCTGCTGCTCTAGTAACCAGCTCAGAACCAAAGTCTTACGATATCCAAATTCAGCTCTAATGTTCACTTTCTCTATGGACTTGGACACGACAAGCAAGGCTAAATTCAGCCATGACATAACACATATAACTGTATGGCTCCCACGCCAGATTAACTCAGTATCAGGCTGTATTACGTTACATTATATGATATTGTATGATACAATATATGCATATTATATGCATAGTCATACACTTCACTCCCTGAAACAAAAGGGAGCAAAATTATCCCAATATTAAAAATAGGCAACTGAGGCTACTGAGCTGACTATCATCAGTCTGACCGTTTTCTTAAGATGAATGAACTAATTAAGAATTCAACAGGTAAACCCACGTTTCCTGCATGCAGGTCGTACTTTCAGCAGAGCGTCCTTGCTCCCTCCCTGACTTTACAAGAGGCCATGTCTTCCTCCAAAATTCAAACTCCAATTCTTAATTCTTAATTTTCTTAAATGTACATGTAAATTGGAAGTATAAATGTTGTGTTCAAAAGCACCCAAACAAATGGTGACGAGGGACAAAGAGACATGTTCACTCATTCACTCAAAAGCTGTGAGAATAACGCTGACTGTGATTTGTATGGGAAAAATGGTACCTAACATCAAAACTTATTTTAAACAAAATGCCTGATTTGTTCCCAGGGAGAGGCAACGATCTTGTATATTCAAGAACATCAGGCAGACAGAGTGAATTATAATACATGAATACTATTGTATTTTAAGTTAAAAACATGGAGTCCCCAAAACATACTAGAAAATTAGCATTTCAGTTCTGAAGACCAGAGTACACTGAATACATTTCTGGGGAAAAAAACCACCTGGCTTCACCGAATTATAAATAGCTCCCTCTCATTTAGCTACATGGAAATTACAACTAGATTTTTTAACACAATGCAACTGTCCTCCCTACATCTCTAGCTTCTTTTTTTAGGTATTGCAGTTTGTTCCAAAACACCCAGGACAAGAAGAAGATGAAGGAACTCTGTGTATTTATTACTGGTGCAGATAAGATTTACATCTGACATCCAGAATAATGACATCTACACTAGCAACTAAGATATTCTTGTTTCAGAACTGAGCAACTTTTAAAATCCCCTTTTAAGCTTTGCAGCCACAGAAGACTCTTAATAATTGATTATAATTGATTTTAACCTTGTCCTAACCTGGGCAAAATGGCAAAGCCAATCATCTTTGTCCAGATGGGATATGAGAAAAGAGCCCCCAATACACATCTTTAAAAGCTCCAGACATGAGCAGAAGATAAAATATTTAGTCTGCAGAAGCCTTGACCTCCCAATTCTAGCCAGTTTTGAACTTGAATTGATTTCCGACAAGGCATCTGGGAGATGATTACAACAAAATGCACTAAAGCTGGGCAGCCTTTATTTTAACATCCCAGCAGCTTAACCTGTTAATAACAGCAATTGTTTTAGATACAATACCAATTTCTGTAACAGACACTAGAAATGGATAACAGCAACGCAGGAACAGTGGCAATGTACAGTATTAGAGCACAGCCATCCACAATCCTCTCGTTAAGGTTGTGTCAGCACTTCCACGACAAACCCCTGTTTTCAGGGGTTTAAAACTCAGCTGTGAAAATACTGGCCAGGGCTGAGACACTGCAGATGAGCGGTCCCGTCTTGGGCAAAATGCCGACTGAAGCCAAAGGGAGTTCTCCCTGACTGAGGGTAAGCACAATCAGAACTTGGTCATCAGTCAAAGAATTTATTATGAAGTAAGAGATGAAAATACTAGAGCTATGCATTTCTTAAAGACTAGCTATGACTTTACTCAAAGGAGGAAAAAGGCTTTGCAACTAACCGTGTTCCAAACAAGGATATCCCAGAGATACTTCCACTTCTGCATAACCCTGAAGATATTCTAATCCTTTGAAAGAAAAAGCCAGATTTGTGGATTACTTATGGATAGAGACTTGCTCACCTTATTTATACAAGCAAGTCAATGGAATTAATTTCATGAATGAATGAAATAGGATATGTCCTTATGTTGCCATAATGGTAAAACCAGACATCATCAACACAAAAATCACACTTGTATCTAAAGAAAAGACCTAGCATTACATAATTTCTCTCCTGTTTTCACTTATTTCCATTGCATAGTCAGTATCTCCTATTGTAAATGTTTTATGCACTAATATACTTGTTTATCCTAAACTCATGGCAAATTCTGAAGCAAAGAATATAATTTACAGACTATATTTTCATATGCTATAATGGAAGGTATAGCAGTCTGGCCATACAACACAAAACAGAAATATTTATAAACTTGGAAAAATGAAATTATGAGACCACAAATTAAATTTGCAGAAATACCAGGCAGATCGAATGGCTTATAACTACTCTTGTTTCTTCCCATACCACTTGCCTGGTATCAGGTAGTCAGCACCCCTTTAACTCATGTAGTTTTCTTTAGTATTTTACTATTTAGGTTTTATATTAATAGGATATTAAGGAAGGAAAAAAAAAACTTTTACAAAGATGCTGTTGATTGAAGAATTTGCAAGGCAAATGTCAGAGACGTCAGTACTGTGTATATCCTGTGAGAGTCTAGAGGAAAAACCAAAATGTGCTGTATCATAAACATTGTCTAATCCAATAAAAATTTATAAATTAGTGGCCCAAACTGTTGTGTTGGGGTTTTTTGCAACAGTAATCACTATTGAAATATTCCTTGCTTTAATACGCAGACATTTCTTTAAGCATAGACATTTTAAGGTCAGATGTCATATTCCATGCAGCTGCGTGAATTCCTGAGCATTTTTTTTGACTTCACCCCTTTTCCATTAGGGTTTGAGGATAAACAAGTGTGTAAATGAAAAACAATTCTGCATTTATTACTAAAACAATATTGAGATTTTCACAAGTAATCCTTAGACAATTACAGCTGTTGGTACCATATTTTCACCATGGAAACTTTTGTTTTACTTAACAATTGAAATTACAATCAGATGTGCTCATCCCTTGTTGAAGTAATGAACAATGGTACATCTGAGAGAGAAACTCAAAGTGCATCATTTATCTTATCCTATTTTCAATTAGGCCGAATAAAGTGTAAGATGGTTCCAAACTGCACCACAGTAACAGGGTAAGTAAATTTATTGCCACTACAGTGCTAATCTTAGCAGATGGTAAAAAAATATTTTTAGCATGAAATATGCTAAAGCAATAAATCTGAAAAGGTAGATGTTATCAACTAATATCTCCCTAGTGTGAGGTAAAACTCCTGCATGACAACTCAGCATTCTTATAAACTCTGGGTGAATGCTGTAAGATATAAGTCTCTCTATAGGATGAAAAATAACAGAAATTAGTAGAAAAAGCATTCAACGTGCAGTTTAATATAGCACACCTAGTAGAGGAAAGAGAGTTGCAGAATTTTGCTTAGCAAGATTTTTTTCCTCTCGACAACTCATTTTTTTCTTACAGGAAATTTTTCATTGACTCTGGGAAAAATATAAATCCAGTAATTCTCTCCTGCTTTGAAAAAAACACTACCTAGTTTTTTAAACAGAAAATAAAAAGACAAACATTAAAATAATCTTAAGAAGAAAATAGGTGAAACTTAGGGGGGAAAAGGATACAGAGAGCCCTTCACTTGCTGGTCTATAAGCATAACAAAAAATATAATAACAAGCAACAGTAGAATGAAAAATGGTTTCCATTGTTATCAACAGCACATTACAAAACACTTGAAATTCAGAACTTAGGGTCCTGTGCCTTTGCAGCAATGAAGACACTAAAAATATATGGAGTAAAAATTGCTTGGGAAACTTTAGAGACTTTTCTTAAAGATAGCCATGCTGTTAGGCAACATATTATAATCAAACCCCTTCATTAAATGATAACAAAATTAAAATTAGTACGCATTTGCCACCGGTAACAATGCCTTTACTTTTTTAAAACTCATACTGCTTCTCACCTTTGTGATGGATTGTGAAAATAAATTATAGCTTCCAAACTATAAATAAATAGAAAAACTGGTCCTTTTTGAGGACAAGAAATCAGGATTTTGGCCAAAGCCTTTGCCTGAAACCATGAGTACCAGCATCAACCTTCTGTTTCAAAAGAGGAAAACAAAACCAAATGAAAATTAAGACTGATTTTAAAATGTATTTAATATATTTTAATTTGCATTTCAATTTTCTTAAAAGTAGAGCCTCCTAAGCACATGAAATAAGGAGTTCACATCAGGAGGTCTGAAATGGACTCGCAAGTCTGTGGGTAGTGAATGGGCACCGTTACAGAAATAAAGGGAGTGCAAAGAGAGGCTGGGAGAAAATAAACTCAAAAGAGCCTATATTCCAGTGACTCACTGAATCCATCACTGGTGGTGTTGATTTGTGCCAGCGGACAGAATTTGACAAAAAATGGTGGGAAGGAGTTTGGATTATAACAGATAGTAAGAATATCTAAATACGATACCAACGTTGAAGACCCCTCATATATCGACTGTCCATTTGATCTCACAGCACCAAGTGACAGGGCAACCAAAAAGCACATGATAATGCTGGTAAGTAAAAATGAGTGTCTACAGGGGAAAAATGATGCTGTTGAACCCACTGCAGAGTCTATGGAAAACACCATCTCAATGTCCATCATAGAACAAAACTGAAAACACCATCATGATGCTACGTAAACCCATTGTGCACCCACATTTTGAACATTACCTGCAGGCTATGGTCATCCCACATCAGGAGAATATAAAAGAAACAGAAAAGATAAAAGGAGGATGACAAGAATAATCAGGGAATGACAGCTCACTGTTTCTCCTCGTAGAGGAACAAAGAGGTGCGCATGGAAATTACAAGAGAAATTACAGGAGAGAAAAACGAGTGGAGGTGTGCACCATCCCCTGCATGTGTGACCAGCTCCTGGAACTTCTTCCTGTGGGATGCAGATGAGGCCAGAAGTTTAAATGGGCTCACAGAGGGATTAGACAAATCCACAACCTTCATGACGGGAAACCTTTAACATCGATCACTAGAAATTGGAGGAGATACCTGGGACACATTACAGAGCGTTTGCTCTACTTTTTTTTCACTCTTTAACTAAGCGTCGGTATTGACCAGAGGCAGATTACCAATGTAACCAACCATTGGGCTAAGCCAGTACAGCCAACCCTGCGTTCCTCCCCCGCACAGACAGCTAATAAGGCAGACTAAAGAGTTACTGCAGCCACTTCCAGGACAGCAGAAAATAAAAACCAGTGTGGAAAGATGTTTAATAGAGTAAAGTTCCCAGAATAATAATTGCAGTCTGGGGCAAAAAGGGACATATGCTTGCCCAAAGCTATATTCATACCTAATAATGCTAAGTGATAAAGAACACGTGAAACATACTGCGTAGATTAACAAAAGCACTTCAGCAATTAACTGCTCACCTCTTACAGCAGAACTTGCCTCCTCCATATCCTTTTATTTCTCTTCTCACACTAGAAATATCTTTAAAAATGCCTTACCAGTTTTTATTCATTTACTGAAAAAAAAGAAATTCGTTCCCCTTATGAATCATGCAAATATTTTTTTTTTGCTTTATTCCACCTTTTCCAAGCATCAAGTAAAAAGTATTTAAAAAATAAAATAACTGATCATAAACTACCAAGCAGGACATGTGTGGCTCCCAAGTATCTCATCAGATTCAGCTAGCTAGGTAATGAAGTGGAACTGATGACCAGCTTATTGGCCACAATTAGACCAAAGAACAACAGGAATGAAAGAAACTCGTACATTGAAAAACAGGATAAAATTTATATATTGCAGGCTAGAGAATTAGCCAGAACTATTCCACTCTCAAATCTTCCCAAGGGAAGACTGTCGAAATTGAAATCAGTATAATATATTACCCCAAACATTGTTGTAATCTTCATTTTGAAACCACTTGGCTGCTTGGCTCAACTTTTTCTTCTAAAATACATCAGACCAGAAGTAAAAATGAGGAATGTATATTTGTCTCAACAAAAGCTAAAAAGCTCAGTTATGTAGTTTTTACTCAACAGCAGAGACTATCAAAAGGAGACCTACCTGAATGAAGGCTACAAGATGAGGCCCACAGAATTTAAATAACTTCCTTATCTAATAAAATATAAAAACTTACAATAAAATTGTGGCTATAAAAATCATAGAATTAATCTATATTGTGTCTTTACAGTTTTGCTTCAATAATAGAAGTAAAATAGATTAAGGTTTTAAAAGCAGTAATTTTGTTGCTCTAAGATTTGGGTCTTGCATTTTTATGCCTCGATTAAGAATTTCCTTAATTTGCTCAGTTCAGGCATTCCCTAGTCTCACAGGCTGACCATACAAAGACAGAATTAATTCAAAGTGTTTTTTAATAAACCTCAGGAACTTTTTACAAACCTTACAGATTAAACATGAGTCCACAAAGTTTAGCTCAGGATTCAAACTCCGCCAGCAACTGAGGCTGAGACGGCATATGCTGGAGAGGGCTCCCTGTCTGCCACGCAGGCACAGGAGAGCATTTCTTCAATCTGAGGGATGCTCAGATCAAGAGTCTCGGTTGTGCCAACATCAAGTCCAGCAGTTCGACTTGTGCGGAATCAAGATTTTAGATGCAGTATGCCCAGGAGAAACCTCCTAGGAGGCTTCGAGTGGGGGGAAAAAAAAAAAAAAGAAGGAACAGATTATGCACAATAAGGGAGCAGAGAAAATCACAGACCTAATTTAAACTGGGGTTACCTTTGCATCAGAAACCATGAAGAAGGTGTACTGGGACCTGAGTGATGGATGACATGTGAAGAGGAAATACAGACGCAGCAGCCCAGGAGCGGGAGCGAGCAGCGCAGAGACGCGGGAAGAGCGATCCGCCAAACCTGCCTCCACGGACGGGAGGTACTCAGCGTTGACAGCAGGGCCTCTGTGGCAGCAATTACGATCAGAAAGGCTGCTGTTTGTGCCCCAAACAAAAACGTTCAAAGACTGGACCCTGCTCTCCAAGTGACACAGACTACCTATAGACTCTAACGTTATCGCTAGATAGGTGTTCGGCAAAGCCCATTGTGTTAGTTCGAACCTTTGTATTTTATAGCACGCACACACACCTGATGTGGCTAAACAGAAACTACACTGGGGAAATGTGTGTAGTCCAGCAGCATTCTGGACACATAAAATAATAAGTGACAGCAAACCCAAACAGCTTAGAAAAGCAAAGCAAGGCACCTCTATACAATTCCTGAAAAGGATTTATAACCTACATAAACATGGATCATAAACCCATTGGCAAACAGATACAAGCTATTTCAGAAAGCTGCTTAGTTTGTATGTCAGAACTTAGGATTCTGAATGAATGCAGTGTGGTAAAGAGATCGACTCCCACTACTCGGGACATATAATACTGTGGCTTGTGAATGTACTAGCTTTTCTTAGCAGAGACTTGATTTTTGATCCTTTTCAATGCTTGGATTCATGTTCAAGGACAGGGCACTCAAGTAATCTTATGAATGCACTTTGCGCTGTATGTCCGGATGAAAGATTTTCATAGAAAAAGAAGCTTACAGCATCTGGCCACTCCGCTTCCATTCAGCACAGTACTGAAGGACTTAAATGGAGACATATACTGAGGGGTCACCACCCAAAGTGTAATATGCATGGCAGGGAAGCTTTCAATCACCTGTCATATGGAGTCAAGTTGCTATAAATCTTAGGAACAAGATGGTTTTTTCTTCACTATGTTTTTATGAGAAACAGGTTACTGATAATAACTGGTCTGACACTTCGACCTACTTGGGAGTGAATTTTGCATTAGTATTTTACTATACATACACTGCGGGGATAAACTTTTACTCTCAGAACCGCGTGATGGATCTGAGCTTCAGTAGGCTTTTCTGCTTAGATGCAGAGATCTTAACACTGCTGTCAATGTGAGCTCAACAGCTGGGCGGTAGTACAGTACCGCAATGAGACCAGCCTACTGAACGAGGGCTGTGATTCTAAATTGTCCGCCACGTGCTCAACTTCTGGCAAGCCCACGTGGCTCCAGATTTTACTTTCACTTATTTCTTGTGTATTTTTTCCTATTGCGGAAGCCCTTATAATGCAAGCCTGCTAAGGGAGAACGCGGTCGAGACAGAACGTGACAACTATCACAGATTTCTACAGTCACTAGGAAGACGGCGTGCAGATAAGCAAAGAAAAAAAATTCTGTCATTTTACAGATGGTCAGTTGATAGGGTCAGTTTTCTCTGTTCCAGAGAAAGGAGTTAGCTATGTTTTTCAGCTCTAAATCCAGATGTTAGGAGATGCTCAAAGAAGCAAGACTTTTGGTTGGGGTATGTTGCCCATTCAATAAGATCAATAGATAACCCAAATGTGAAATAAGCACATAAATGGCACTAGAGATTCATCTTGCTAGCAAGAGGCCTTCAGTGCAAATCAGTGGAAAGTTTTATGCAGGGAGAACATTTGTGTTGTGGGGGGGTTTAAAGCGTCAACTATAGAGAACCAGCAAATTACAACACAAGCATGGTTGTTCTAATGTAATTTTGAAAAATATTTCATCTGTTTCAGAGCAGAAAATGTTGAGGGAAGCCATGTCATCACTATTACTTGTGTTATTTAGCCAATCTATTCTTTCTAATAAAGAACCAGGCGAAATAAAAAAACATTGATCTTTATTTATTGACTTCCTAGTGAGTATAGTTGAAGTTGACACAAATCAATCACAATAAAGTTAAAACGATAATACAGCATAATATGACCCAAGATCGTACTGCAAGTTTAATTACTGAAACTCAAAGTTTTAGCATACGTAGAGCAGTGAAGAGAAACACCCAGTCAATAGTATTCAGATGCACACTGTAAGAACACGAGAGATTCCGAAAGGGCTGCAACAGCATGTTTGTAGAGAGGTTCCTACATAGAGAAGAGGTCTGCCGTGTAGGACTTTATGCAGGACTTTCAGTAATTTCACTAATATGTAAAGATTTTACTAGGTTGGGATATTTTATTTTTTTACATGGGAGTATTTGGCATTAGAGCACTAAGTGGTGCAGCAGGCGTTCAGTCACAAGTCTTTAGCAACAAAGAAAAAAATGCACAGAATCATTGCATCATGCAGCTTAAAAGAGAATCAGTCCAGTATATTAAAACATCACGGCCAGAACACCCTTTTCTCCCTCAAACAAGTTGACACATTTGCCCACCGTGCGCACTCAGCTGGACGCGAATCTCAAAAAGAGTAGTTCTCCTAACTGTGAGCAGTGCAGGATTTATCCTTTCATTGTGTCACTGCGCTTTGTAATTTCAAAAAATATATACTCAGTCTTTTGCTTTCCAGTTGTACAAGGTGTTTTAAACGGAACAAAGGATTTCTTTTAAAAGGTCATCTCCACCCCTTTGCCCTATCCCACAGTTTATACACTCCTAGTGATCTAAGTGTAAAAGGATAGGGAAATTCTTGGTCCTTATAAACATTTTTAAATGTTTTCTCAGACAAAGCAGATAGAAAATATAGAAAGGTGAGGGGAAATAGGTCTCTTTCTAAAGGAATAAATAGCTCTTTGACTTCCTTTTCTCTTGCATTTGTAGCCATTAATGTAAAGCTTTGCAGGCATTCTGCAGGCAGTAAAATGGGCCAAAGTATTCTTTGCTGTCAAAAGTAAATCTGTTTGTAGTTTTGCTTAGGAGGCACGCTTTCAAAGATGGTTGGCAAATGGCAAATATACATGCCAATAAAGATCACTCCTGCCTTATGCTGTTTAAACGTGGAAAGGAAGAAGAAACAGGAAGCCTTTTGAGACAAGGGAAAGCAATATTAAAATCACAATTAACAAGACCAATCTAGTTTTCCTCACCATCCCTCTGTTATGTGTAATCTACTGCCACTACCTTATTATCGTTAACTTCTTAACAGTACGTGTCCTCTCTGAGAAACAATAAGACCTGTTGCAGAAAAGCATACTGTGCGTTTGAGACTGGAGGAAATGATGCTCTTCTGGTTAGTTAAATGATGACAAAGGTCCCTGTCTTTTAAGATATTTCAGAAAATTTTTGGAAACTCATTCATACTTATTTTCCAACATTATCCCTCTTAGCCTCGAAGGAAATAAAAAACACCATATAACTAGTTACGGCTTTCATCCAGATTCTTCTCATACATAAGCAGACAATTCCTTCTCTGCCCTAAAACAGAAAAAAACCCAACAACCAATAACAAAAATCTGTCTTCAAAGGCAACTTCTGAGAGTGCTGTGTAAGAGTTTTCGGGCTTTGCATCAGCCTTCCTGTTGTGAAGTGGTCACAGGCATAAATGCAAAAAGAGTGGAGGAGACCCAGTCTGCATGGACATGGACATGTCCGTAACAGTGCCTTCAAAGCTACAGGTCTCTACCTGCCCTACTGCCTTGTTGTGGCCCTTCAGCCTGATAACAGGCTGACTGAGGTGGGATGTAGTGGAGGTTTGTAAAACTGAGTGGCATGAAGGCAGCATCGAAGCATGAAGGAAACAGCTGCTTGCTTCCTCTTTAAAAAAGATCCAGGAGACATCAAATGAAATTTGCAACTGCTTCATCCAAAAAAAAACCCAAAAAAACCCAAAACAACAAACCCAATAAAAAGGAGATAGTTCATGCAGTGTGTAAATAAGCTGCAAAACTCCTCATTGCAAAACTTTATGAGTGCTAATATTTAAATCGTTCAAAAAGGAATTGGAGAAATTAATAGAAGAAAACCACATCCATGGCTACTAATAGAGCCATCAAGTTCACTCTTTTAAGGCAGAACCAAAGCACAGGTTTCTGAAGGCTGGGAGGTTACTTTGAGGGAAGTCCGTGATATGCTTGCTCCACGCTACCTTCTTTCCCTAGACATGTGCTACTGGTGACCGTTGGAAACAGGACACTGAGGTAGATGGACCCCCTGTAAAGCTCTTCATAGAAATACATTTACATTTCAGGCTGGTCTTAGGTCAGGTAAGACATAAGACTTTTTTTTCTTCCAATCTGGAAGAAAATGACTGAATCCAAAGAACTCAGTTTATAAAGCCCATTTTGCCTGCCTGGACATCTGGGTGGCCACGATCTTAATCCTTCCCTGGGAGTAAGCCAAATGGTGCACATTAGTGCAACACCACCATAGTGCTGCAGACCTGGAGATGAGATGGGAAGATGAGACATTAGCTGTTCCTCCCCTGCTGTCCAAGCTCCGCTGTATTCAAACCTCTAAGGAAAGACTCCTGTGCAGTCAGGGATACAGGTGAGCAATATTTCTTCCAGTATAATCCCTTCTCAGGTTTTTCAGTCTTTTTTTTTCATTCCTCCTAGGCTCCTCAGGGTGGAAATGAAGGGGACAATAAGGCTTAAAGTTGATTCATGTCATTCGGAACAAATACACATTTGGGGAAGGTGAAGGGAAATTATGTTGTGCGATTTCTTTTCAGCATTGTCTTCCCTGTTGCCTGGTGATGATGGCACCCTCCAGGGCCCTCAATATCAAACCTTTCAGAAGGACTAAACTGACTCAAACATTGGAATAGAAATGAAAATAAAGGCAACCTTGCCTAAATCTCAAAATGGAAAACATAAAATTATATTAATTGCTTAATGTCATCAAAAACTAATTATCATAGCTATAATTTTCCTAGCCAGCCCTTTTTTCCCCCTACTGATAAATAATAATTATCTATTGGCTACAATAATGTGATAGTCACAATAGCACAATCCATTAAGATTTAATTGTAATGCCTACAAGTAAAAGTTTATGCTTTTAGAAGATACCGTCAGGATTTGCAGCATTAGGACCAAGCTCTGTAAATGTTTCCTCAAATGTTTGGGCTAGATAGCTCCCCAGTTGGTGAGATTATACTACTGGTAGTTCTGATACATTGCTGCAACGGCCTGAGGACACAAACGACACAAGGTTTGTGGGCATAGATTCCACCACCAAGGACCGTTGGAAAAACAACCAACCTTTCAGGCACACAAGCCAATGGTGCCCAAAGACTTTTCACGTGCACTTTGTCCCAAGTAGCAGGCAGTAAACAGAGCTGTCCCAGGAGGAGAAAAGCACTCGGATTCAGAATCACAAACTGGTACATTCCTTCTCTGGGAAAAGAAATCTACCCAAGCGCCCTAAACAAGCAGAGATCAGTTCCCCTTTTAATACCAGCTCAGCTCTGCAGAGCAAAGGCTGTGCCCACTCTTCCCATTACTGGGCTGGCTGCACTGGAAAGCAGCAGCAGTGTCCTCTGGGATGATGCTCTCTGTTTTCCCCTTTCACCTGTAACACAGAGACTTGTGCAAATGCCTTTCACGCCTTGCGCACCAGCGCAGGGCAGCTTCCAGAACTGTTGTCTGAATATAGTAAATAAAACTAGACTCTTTTGCTATGTACATACAGAGTATGGTATTTAACTCCCATTCACAATCCCTCACCTTTGGAAATACTGCCGTGAGTGATGCCCAGAGTGTCTAGTTTTCCTACTGCTCAAAACCAACCATAGCCTAAGATAAACTGAAACTTTAGCTTTTTGCCATAATGCAAATGGACCTTTAAAATATAAATAGCACCTACAATTAGCTCAAACTTCAGCAGCCAGTGGTGACATTAAAGAAATGCTTGGCAAGAGCAAATGCTGAGTCATATAAAACAGACAAAATAATATGGGCAGTTATCACCAACATGCATTATTTATCACTGAAACCCATTGACGCCTGTGCTTACACAGGAACCCTCCTGTGATATTGAAGGCCAAAGTATCTTCTCTCCCTAACAACAGTGTTGTATCTTTGGCAACTCTAGCAGGAACTCAGAAAATCAATAGCACTTCATGAGCAAGGTCTCGGTCTTCTTCTTTTACGAGGATTCTGTCAATGCAAGTGGCCATTACTGTACTTTAAAGGCATGATATAAAATTGCTTCAACAAGATATAAGACACACAGTTTGAAAGAACCTGGTGAGAGTATTTTAGTCAAAGTTAAATAGTTTCATCACGTAATTACTTCTATTGGCACATCTCCAGCTGGATACACTCATGCAGGGTATGCGCTTTCTATGATGGGGTGGGCAAATTGTGAGGGAGGTCTGTCGATCTGATTCAGGTTGATCTAAACAAGGTCAAACTGCTAAAATGGAGCCACAACCAAGCATCCAATACTATTGACAGTAACACAGTAACAACAAAGTTGCTGTCTTTTTTTTTCCTTTTTTTTTTTTTTTTAGTTAAGTGGTCTGAAAGTAGTTTTAGGTTTATAGCTGAAAAATGTGTCATCCTGATTTGCAGACTGGTAATTCATTTTCTAAGGACTGTTTAGAATTTATTCAGGGGGAAAAGGAAGCTGTGCTGGTTCCTATAACTGATTCACATTATATGACAAAATTTAACTTTTGTGTTTTATGAGATTTTATGAATTCCACTAAAACCATTAGCTGGTTGTCTCTTTGTGATTAAATTTAACCACTTATGCAATACTTTAAACTGATGACACTCTCGCCTGCATTTATGTTTTCTTTTGTTTAAAATGCATGTATCTCAGAAAACTACATCGCAGAGAAAAGAAAAAAGACACATACATTGATTCTCTGTGAATGTGAGAGCGCCCCTGTGAGTACCAAAAAAAGCACCTAAAACTAAAAGGGTGAAAATACTTTCTACATGGAAAGGGCCACCCACAGCAAAGAAGACATTTAATGTTATTTCTTTTCCTGAAAAAACTTTTAAAGTGCTAAATACCTTAATTCCCTGACTCAATACCACTCCTGGGGTTGTCTATGCTGTACGCGTGCCAGTTCACTCCTAGGTTCTTTTTTTTTTAAGAGTGCTCTCTTCAGTCAAAACCCTCCAGGTTTGGGTTATAGTTCAGTGTAGGACCACTGCTATTAGACAGATTAGGTGAACCAAGACTTGTTTGGCCTTTTTAAGCCTAAGGAGGCTCTGCAGCATCAATTCACATGGCCTTATTTTATGCCCTAAAACACGTAATACCTATCCTCAGGGTCAGGCTATAAAACTGCTGCTTTAGTGGGTTGAAAAACATTATTTCATACTGTTTTAACTGAGAATACTGGCTATAGCTGTGCCGTATAGCCACAGAGGGTCAGATGTTAGGTAATGTGGCCGTGAACAGTCTGCAGGAAAAAACCCACGATCAGTGGGGACATAAGTCACTTTGCACCATTTGGTCTGGGAATCAGAGAGCAGTCCTTGATCCTAAGTGAACTGAAACGATTGATATGTTGTATCTACAGAACAAAACCTCTACTTGTATACACACGGGCAGATAGTGCAGACATACTACGTAGAGATGAGTTTCCCATATTAAATTGCATTTAAGAAGTCACTTTGATGACTGCACTTGTCCTCTAATCTAGTTCAGTTGGCTTTTGTTCCAGCTTCACACAAATGAACTGCTTTGAGCAGTTTCTTGCTTTTTTAATTCTGTAGTTAGCTGGTCTAAGGTTTAAGACAAGAAATATTTAGTCCTGGAACAACAACAGAAGTAAAAATGAATACTGTATCACCCAGCAAACCCAGACATGTGGGTTTCTGACCTCCATAAAAACCCTTTCCCTCTATTTCCAGTGAGACACTCTCATATATATCTCCGCAAGCTCTGTCAAGGTCTCTTAGAAATTTTTCTAATACATTCATTGTAAGTTCTGTATCTCTCTGCCTCTGAGGCTAAACTCAGTTCCTTTGGACTAGGGAGTTAAAGGTTCAAGAATATGCTAAACAGTATTGATAACACTTTTAAAAATATTTTTTCTATCTGAAATATTCCCCCTAAAATGTTAACCACCTAGGTATGATCTACATAACAAATCATTGCATTTCTTCTAGAGGCTGTGGTTCTCCAAACTTCACACTGACAAGCCTCTTACAGCACACCACAGAGCTCTGCACCACACCTAAGGGACGGTAGTATCCATAGCTACAGTTGACTAAAACTTTCATAATCAGAATCCATGCTAAATATCATATCACAAATTGCATAAGTTGATGATGCGTTCTTGGAGTCTACCAATTCATAAATTGGTAAGTTATATGTATTTGACTTGTCACTTTTTCTTAGAGGCTCCCAAAATACTTATTTTTTAATGCATTTACTGAAACGTTTTTGTTTTCATAGCTCCTGTTAATTTTTGTCTATAAGGCCTCTGGGATTCTTCTCCTTGATTTCTGTAAGACTATCCCCTCGATCAAAAGGCATTTCAGTTGCTAGCATGGATCAAGATTATCAGTATGTGAGCTCTGTCTTGTTGCACTGCCACAGGGAGAGAGGAAAGTGCAAAGAAAATGTTCATTTACGTAACAAAAAGCAGTAACGGGAAAGCTGAGGATCAGTCCATCCCGTGTCTACGTTCCAGCATCTCCAGAGAGACAGAGAGAGAGAGATGCTGCAATAACTCTGTGGACCTGCCTTATTCCTGTAGGACAGGTTGCACAGCCTGGTGGATGGTGATTAACAAATGTACTTGCTGCCATATCCCAGCTATGCACAAGGATCATCTAAACTGTACACTATATAGTGGATTTGGCTCATAAAAATAAAATAAAATTAAAAATTCCAGGTATTTATTCCATTTCCCATTCATTTCAGGTGTTATTAATCTCTGTACTTTGTCCCCCTACTCTTCACTTAACAACCCCTTAAACTTTTGAATCCTTGGGTGGAAATTTGAGATCATACCTGAACATCTCTAAGTGCTGTTTTCCAGGCACTACAAGAGCATAACATGTTAAATAACTAGCCATTAATGTCAAAAAATCAAGCTTTACCATACATTTTTGGCATTAATTTTATAAGTGCCATAAAACAAGCTTTTTACTGGGTAGTTTTGGTATATAATTTCTTCCACAAGAAGAACAGTTTCTGTGTAGTTAACGCATGTGGCAGGGTAAGGAAGCATAAAAACAACATCACTGTAAAATTCATACTAAATGATGGAAATAATAACTAGAATATGCGTAATTTGAGTAGCAGCCTGAAACAACAGGCAGAGAGTTGAGCGGCGCAAAACCAGACAAACTGCAAAGGAAAGTGGTCAAACCCTGAGACCTGGGCAGAAAAAGAGGAGGTGCACGTTTTTTGTAGTCGTAAATACACTTGCCGTGAAGAACAGAAGTACCTGAAGGAATTTATATGACACTAATCAAGGAGATTTTATGGATGTTGAGCTAGAAGGTCTGCAGCAGCTCTTAGAAAGGGGGTGAGTTAACTTGCGGAGGAGGTGTGAGTGCGTGTGTGTGCTCAGGTAAGAGGGCTGCTTGCAGAGGGAGGCGATGTACATCTGCGCATCTTAGAGTGGGACCAAGCCCTGTAATTTTCAAAGTAGAGCAGCACAATGTTATTTAGCACAGGTGTCTCTGTAATTGTGGTACTGAGAAATCAGTGCTCAATGGCCCACAACTTCACCCTTCCACCGGTATAATCTGACAAGTAGTCTGCAATACAGGAAAAAGAAAAGTAGGAATCAGTACAATCCACAGCACAAAAAGCATTTTTAGCTACACACTGACTCTCCTGTGTGACAAATATTTATTCAAGTGCTGCAGTTTCTCTTCAAAACCAAGTTTCCTCAATCTGGAAAAGAGATAATAAATTTAACACCTCTACAATTTCATACTCATGTAGCAGGAGCCATCTTAGAATGTTTCTGTTTCTTTCAGAAGTAATTATGTTCCCCACATAAAAAGGTATGTGACAGACCAATATAATCTTTCAGGCTTTTTCATTGCAACCGCTGTAGTTTTAGAAACGCTGAAATTCCTTTCTGAGGACAAATGATATGAATAAGTCAAACAGTAATTTTAAGAAGCAGTGTGAACATCAGCAGTAAGGCAAGCCCACTGTATTCCAATTCTACCCTTGCACAAAAATATGTGAACCCACCAGACTCCAGACTGAGTGGGAGTAAAAACCTTTACATTCAAGGGAAGTAATACTTCTGCCATAAATCTACAGGTAGAGATCTCACAAAAAGAGGAAAACTTGTTTACTCCTCCCCTGCAGGATTTTCTTTTCCCTTTTCACCGCTTACACAGCTACTTGAGAAAGTCAAAATAAAATATTTAAAAAGATTAAAAAGAAGTAAATGTGCTCTTTAGGAGATCAACTTGTCCACATACACAGTAATAACTTCTGATTGATTGACAGATGCTACAGTAAACTAAATAGGAAATAAGAAACAATCAAGTCCAATATCCACCTGAATTCATTACTGTCTATCATCTGGCATCTGAGTATTGACTAACACCCAACAGTATCCCAGGCTGCGTTAGGTAAAGCATCACCAGCAGGCCGAGGGAGGTGATCTCTCCCCACTGCTCAGCACTGGTGAGATGCACCTGGGTGCTGTACCCAGTTCTGGACTCTCCAGTGCAAGAAAGGCTTGGGCATACTGGAGCAGGGACACCAAGATGATGAGAGAACTAGAACATCTCATATGAAGAGAGGCTGAGGGAACTGCGACTGTTCAGCTTGGAGATGAGAAGGCTCAGGGGGGAATCTCATCAGTGTGTATAAATATCTGATGGGAGGGAGTAAAGAAGATGAAGCCAGGCTCTTCTCAGGGGTGTCCAGTAACAGGAGAAGAGGCAATGGGCAGAAACTGAAATACAGGAAATTCTCTTTCATCGTAAGAAAAAAATTTTTTTACTATAAAAATGATTGAACACTGGACAAGGCTGCCCAGAGAGGTTGTGGAGTCTCCATCCCTGGAGATATTCAAAACTCAACTGGACAGGTCCCTGAGCAACCTGCTCCAGGTGACCCAGCTCTCAGCAGGCACCCAGGCACTTGTTGAAGCAAAGAAGACAAGTAAAGACTCTGTGCAACAGCCCAGAGTACTGCTGCAGCTTAAACAGGATTCTCCCAGCTCTCTAGGTTTCATGGGACACTTCAACTTCCAAAATATTCCAGTATCAGGAGAGCCCAAACATAGCTTAAAGCCATTTGTAACCCTCTTCTCTTTGGCAGAAAGCATTGTGCTGAGTCTTAGAAGCATAGCATAGATTATCACCCAAAATACTGTTTCCTCAAGTGCAGTGGTGTGTGAATATCAGTGTTTTCGAAGGAGACTATCCTGAAAATGTGTCATTTAGACCCACTCAGACTTGGCCTCTGTCTTATGCCTTATGGCAAACAGTTTTTGTTGCTCATCACCCAAAGAAACCGTGCCCCGAGTCTGATAACCTGAACATGTCCGTACAGCTGCACTGTGTGTGCACACAACTGTGGGCTTGGAAATTGGTGGAAGGTACTTGGTCTCTGAGGCAACTAGGTGCCAATCCACTACACCTGTCTAGATAAAACCAGAATGAATTAGAACCGTACCCTGAAAAGTCCTTTTGGGAGCTCCCGTTGAACTGTGGGAAGACGGGTCAGAAACCTGTAGAGGCCACCTACATCCAGCAGGAGTCCCCAGGTAAGGAGGAGCCCAGAGGTTCCACTAAGGATTTGGGGTTATCACTACCCAGCCTTGCTGAAATGAGGATGGGCAGAAACATCAAAGCAGTCACCCTAAAAGCTAAAAGAAAAAGCTCTTTATTGAAAATTTAGAAACAGTTAAAAATTCAAAACCTATTGACAGTTTTAAGCTTTCATATTAGTTCTGGTTCTAAACTATGGTGGTTAAGGCTACATACAAATATTACTGCTCTTAAACCCATGTCAAATATATGGTTGGAAATACAATCAAATTGTCATCTTCATAAAGTGTGCCTTCAGCTAGAAAAACACTCAAACAAGAGACTATAAATACCAGCGGGGAGCTTCCTCTAGGTTTAAAGACAAGAGGAGACACACACATACAAACACCTTTAATGCCAAACACACAAAAAGAAATGTTCAAAAACCTCAATAGCTTTTAAACCTAAAGAAAATGAGAAGGAAAAACCAAAAGTGAATCTGTTTAGTTTGAAAACATACTGTATTTTACAATATAGGCAAACATACAGTTTATTGTGCATTACAACAGCACAGTCTTTTAAAAGGTTTTTATTGCATTTTTTTTCTAAAAAAAGGTAACATATCTGCTCTGTGTGTTCTCATCCTCTCAGATTTCTGAATAATTCTCCTCTAACAGCAATTGGACCCTGCTATGCAGATCAATTAAGAAACAACACTATCATTATAAAACCCCACACAGAAGAGCAACGTGGGGTTTTGCAGCAAGTATATAATTGTGCTAGCCTCAAAGATGCATAAAAGGCAACCATAGGGAAGCTGACCATGCATTTCTTGTTAAAGACAACAACAAAATTATCCCAAATTCTCTTAACATTAAGAGCTAAACATTCAGTTTAAAATATCAAAAGAGAGTTAATGAGATACTTTTTCAAAATCGATAATTCAGAATTTTTCAATAAGTTTCCTATTAGCATTCCCCCATCCCCCTAAATACCATTATTTTTTCCCAGCTGTATAAATAGTCTTAGAGAGTATGGCCTGAATGAATGCACCGTTCAGAAAACAACATAATTACAGCCATTTCCAGCAAACTGGGTGCCAAAAAAGTTACAAATTAATTGAAGGTTAGCACTGAAAATTAAATCCTAGTCAGCTTGAAGTCATTTTTTAGGCTAGTTTATATAAAATTAAATAGGAAGTTCAGTCTTCCAGTGTTTCATCAGCTTAGAGATTTTTAAGGTTCAGCTGAACAAGTGGTTTTTGCTGTTCTGTCACGAGAAAAAACTGCATTTTTCCCTGTGGGCATTTCCTGTTTTCAGCCTGCTTCCCAGGTTCTCCAAATGGAGAGACTAACAAAACTTCTCAGTTCTTCCCCAGTCCACCTGGTCATGGACTCTCTCCAGAAGACAGAAAAACCTACTCAGGTTGACCCTAGTCATTATTAAGTAAGTTTACACCTTCAATCTCACAACCACACACCTCTCTTTTTGGCCCTTTTTGTTGCTCTGTAAGCTCTTTTATACATATCTCCGAAATGTATTGGCTAAAAATTTTTACTTCTAGTATAGAAAAAGCAAGACAGCAGAAGGCATGACTTCAGGATAAACACACAGTTTTAGGTATTTCAGATCTTTCCATGGAGTCCAAACACAAAAAATAGCAAGAAGCAAAGATACAACATGCCAGCATCAAGAAGCTCAATTAAACGACCACAGTTAAGTCAGAGGGCCCAATAATACCAACAATAACGTTCAGAAAACCTCTTCCATCCATCCAAGTTGGAAGCAGTAATGGGGCTGTTAGCCTACTTGTTCCTTTGATCATCCCTTTGTGGAAGCACAGTATCTGGAGATGAAGAATCAGGTGGATTTTCATGCTGTAGGCACACATCAGAGATGGGCTGACATTTTAAATTTTAAATTAATTCCCAGAGTTATCTGGAAACATATTCTTACTTTACATGAAATCCCAAAAGCTGTTTCTATCTTTGCTTGAAAGCACTGCCCTCATGTCTTGGTTTTGTACACTATCCGCGTTAGGCAAAACATTCAAACAAGATCTCGGCAATTAAACTTGCATTTCAATGTTTTGCCTGAAAGATATACAACCATGCCCATGTTGAGAGGTAAAATCCAGGAGGCTTTCCAGCATATAGAAATTAAGCTTTTGGTCCAAGGAGGATGATCCTTTGTTTAGCTCCCTCTTTCTCTCCTGAATCAAAGAACCTCCCTGAGGAGACATCTTCTACTAGTTAGATTTTTCCACTCCCTTTGGGAATCTGCTGAGCCTCCTCATCCGAAATGAATTTCAACTTTCATCTCCCAACTCCCAGGAAACTGCTGTACCCATCAAGCTGAGAAGGGACAACCACTACCTTTCCTCTTATTCGGCAACTAGGTAATACAAAAGTAAAAAAAAATCCCCTGAAAGAAAAGTTAGCAAAAGAGACCAAAAAGACAGTTACTGAGTGGTTAAGGCATTCCCATGAGAAGCAACAGGCCAGCGTCTGGGTGTCTACTTTATGGGCTTTTTATTCTCGTCTATCAAATGTCTAATATTAAAGCCATAACAGCAGAGAGCAGAGAATCCCTCTCCTTCCTTGCTCCTACCTCAGTGCCCAAACCACCGCACAACACAGTCGTGTCCTACTGTAACACCCAGCTGGCACCGCTAAACTTACCAACGTAACATCACAACGATAAGAATCTCGTCATCAAAACTGACAAGGAAGGCAAAAAAAAAATTCATATCTGTTTCCTGGGTGAGTGAATATTACTCCAACATTCAATTGAAATATTTGTCTTGAGCATAATTAGCTTTTTAGGCGTTTAAAAAGATAATTGGGGAAGCTTTAGGTCAAAAGGCTGTTGCACAGAAAGCCTGAATTTTGAAAACATTCCTGGCAAGTATTTTCTGACTTATTCTCAGCCTCTTCATTCTCTGTTTTTGTTGTTCTTTTTTTATCCATGAAGGGTATATAAAGGGCATCTAAAACTTTAGTCAATAGATCCATTATTATGATTGGCTGAAAACCATAAAATGCATCCATCAAGCCATTGTGTTGCATCTTGTGTTAAATTATGGTGATAAATAGTCCTTTTTTCATGACGTCACCTACTAATCTATTCAGAAATCCATTCACCGCTGCCATTATGCATCACTCACACTCATGCCAGCTTGCTGAAAAATCCTCCACATGACACGGCCCTGCAAGACTGCGCGTTATTCTGTGGAGACAAATATTTTCTGTTGCTTTTATGTCCTATTGTGAAACAATTGTTTTTCTGGTTCCCAGAGTTACCCCAAGCGGGTAGTAATGTCCTCAGCTATCAGCTTTGGGCATTGTAGCTCATGTACTTTTAATTGTTTACAACTTACATCAGAACTGGATTGAGTCCATTTGTACTCATATTGTTTTATCACTACAAGATGATACATTTTGCCACCTTCTTCTAGGTCAAAATTGAATCCTACTGAGAGTCTTTGAACAGAGAACTAATATTCACAGGAGCTGAGCTGGGGATGTATAGCAATTTTATTATTATGTTTGGGATTTTGCTTTGAATTTAGACAAATCTTTCTTGTATAATTAGATTTCATAACACTTGAATTACAGCTTACAAAAACAACAATGAACAAGAATAAAAATATTTGGCTAAAATTACTTTAAATCAAATGATTGCCTGTGAAAACAAAGAACATTACCAGCTTTAGGTTTTTTTCATGTTTCCTTATTATTACACATCCATCTTATCTTTTGTTTAAATAAACTGTCTTTTTCTTCCCTCATTTAGTAAAGAACAGAAAAGACAGGATAAGTCGGGGCCGGCTTTTATAAGATATTGCTCTTACATTTTGGCACTAACTGAAGAAAATTAGGGATGTATTCTAAGGACTGCAGAAATACCTTGCATTTACAATTCCTATTTAAATTTAAAAAAACAAAGCCAAAATTGGGCTTGTTTCCTACTTCTAACATCTATGTGAAATAAATGGGAAAAGTATGATGTGAAGAAGCAATGCCAAAAGCAAGAACCAATAGCAAAAACATCGTATCATTTCAGACTCATATAATCTTCTTTTCCTGTTATTATCAGCACTACAACATAAAAACAAAACTAGAGAAAGCACACAGCACCTCTTCTTACACAGAACACGCAAGGATCTGCATCACTTAAGGCACAAAAAGCAGCTACTTTTTTTCTCCCCTCTCTCTTTGGTGTTTCCAGCACTACTAAATGTTGAATTAAGCCTGAGGAAAGTTGGCTTCAGCTCAAGATATGAACAAGAACCTAACTGATGTAGTAATGATTCTTCTCATTGCCCCTCTGAAGGAGGAGTGGACCTACAGTCAGGCTGAAAAGAGTGGGTGCTTTTGTCAGCTGGACTTTTTTCGCACTGTATCTGAGCACCACCCTTTCATGTCCATGTGTTTTGTTGGTGGCGATGCTGGAGAAAGCCTTCCACGTGTTACTAAATGCAGACACACCTTTTCCTTACCGTACAGGTTGTAGATCTTCCACATTTCATCACTCTGAAAAATAAAGAAGGAAGGAAAGAGAAAGAACAGTCTGTGCTCATCCAGAGTCCAAGAGCCTAAATGCCACCTGCCAGAAAGTAGCTATAACTTAGCTATGATCATGCCACCTGTTTTACATTCATGACAATCCGGGAGCAGTGGGACAATCCCACCTGCAGCACAGTGTTTCCTACCTCCTGCTCCACTGATAAAACATGTCTCCACATAATTAGCAGGAGAAAGTAAAGTTCTTTCACCTGCATTGCTATACCACAAGAATAGAAGGAACAGCCTCCAGAGACACACCAACCTTTTATAGACACCACTTTTTGCAGCACCATCAAAAATACACTGCAAGAAATAGCTTGGCTCCTTTCTTTATGCATAGTCCTTCCTTGTTATTAAGATACTGGTTCCAAAAGGTTTGGGGAAAAAAGCCGAAAAGTGAAAATTATCATTCTAATATTTAGAAGAAGGGATTTAGCCTTCTGAATCATCCCCAAATGATTATGCAGAAGAACTATACTTAAACCTAAAGCTCACCAATATACTAAATCCTTGTAATAGAATCCGCAGAGCTACTTAGCGGAAGAGAATAATGCCTTGTGCCCCTTTTTCTCTCATTCCTGTTGTAGCTCTAACCTCCGCCCTATGTCATTACTTTTACTGGCAAAACGATGAAAGAAGGCACTGCACAGTTAATAAATTGTATTGGATTGGAAGGACTAAATACCTAAATATGTCTGAGCATTCAGCAAAAAGATTTGAGGTAGAAGAAGGAATTTTACTTCTAGTACCCCTAGAAAGCCATGAAACTGTAGAAATACAGCTGAAGTACTTTTGGGGAATGCAAATTGTCAACATAATTTTCAAATTCTTTTCAAATTCAAATTCCAGCTTCTGTTGAGAGCCGATGTAGAGTACATAAGGTACACTTTGGGTAGAGTCAGCTAGGAACATTTATAGAAACTTTCTTTTTTTTCATCCATTGAAAAAGTAAAGCCTAAGTATGATACATTCAAACACGCTTTGCAAAATTTTCGCTTTTGCTTATGTAAGCAGACTGTCAGCTGAAACTCCCCACTGGAGAAACTCGTGAGACTTGAAACTTGGAAACTCGCTTGAAGGGGCTGACCAGAACCCAACATTTGGAAAAGATCCATGCTAGGTGAACAACTGGAATTTGATAAGAGCAGAATCAACACAAATATTTTCTTCATGTTTGATTATCTCTCAATTTATATCACCAATAGAAACCAGAGGTCTAAATGCTGAGAACAAATGGGGAATAAAAGGTGGGGTTTGATTAATCCAAGAGCAGGGAAGCACCCAACATCTCTGAAATGACCTGTTCTTGTGAACAATTTTCACCACAACTGTACCCAAACATATTTTGAGAATGGCATTCAGAGCCGAACTTTCAGAGTCACTTAGCACTTGTTGGTCTTGTGCAGAGGGCTCAAACAGAAAAAATAGCCACAAAATTTAAGCAGCCTTTTACACTACAGCTTTGTATTTTGTACCTTCAAAACCTGATTATAACACGGTTTAGTTCTTCCCTGCTTCATAAGGGTAATAGCTGCTGATGACTGAGGCAATAAATAGCGTCTTGAAGAGTGTCACATGAAAAAACAGTAATTTTACATTTTCAAAACACTGTATAGACATTAGCTTATTGAGTGTTATTTACAGCTAGTTGCAGCAGCGGACAGCTATGCTTTACTTTTCCAAGAGATGTACTATTGCTCTATGAAATGAAGTACACTTGTCTTATTCCACTGACTTCTGAGGGACTATTTCTGTGAGGCAAGAGGTATATTTATCCCACTGCCTGCTTCCCACTGTATTTACCTGCTAAGTGTCTATAGTACTAGGTGATAGTATCTATAGCGCTAGGTGATAATGTGCTATTCTGTTTTCAACAACGCAGAGTGCAGTGGAATACACCATTAATTCTGATAGGTCTGTGAGGACACCTTTGAAAATGTTTTAAAAGATAGATTAGTGTCTCATCAAGGCAGAGATTAAGTGAAAATACTTTCAAATTTGTCATGCAGCGTTGTATCTGTTGGGTTATTTATTATTTCATAGCACATGCAAAGAAATAGATCAAACACTCTTTAGAGACTCCTCGGAGATATGAATGCCTTTTAGTACATTTAAATATACTGGCCAGCAAAACTGCAGCTTGGCGTTTTACTTTCTCCCTAAGACAACAAAGAGATTGTCACTGCCTATGGAGACAATGCAGTTCCCTGACTAAGTGCGCTGCATGTGTTGCTTAAGAAGTCTAAATTCCCCCTTCTTTCCCTGGCTACACAAGGTCTTAGTCCGCAGAACAGCCATTCTACGTACCGTCCTGCGTCACTCACACCTCTCCTGAAGTTGAAATGTTAGACCCGATTTTGAGATGCTGTCTTTCAGCATCTTTAATTGTAATGCATTGGGCAAACACTAAACACTCACACGGAGCTGGGCACCGGCACTGTCCTGCACACGTTGCAGCTTCTCCTTCACAGGCACAAGCGGGGCAGAGGAATGGACAGAGCAGACAGCAATGCAATGGAAAAAGAACTTACTTTTCCCTTCTCTCTTCTTCATATGATTTCACAGAAGCAAATATGGGAAGTAATACCACAGCATATTGTTTGCAATATGCTCTCTTGGCCATAGGGAAAGGAAACAGTTCGGGAATTCTTTTAAAAGCAGTTACTATGACATATAGTCTTTATATTTTGCTTAGATGATGCCTTCCTTCTGCTCGTCTTATTTATTTAGGTTTCAAGTCCTCTCAGCAAGAGCGGTCCTTCAAATACATTTTGAAAATCCAGTAAATAGAGTTTTACTGTAAAATAATTAGGACATTATTAACATTCATCCTTACAGCTTCTCACTCCCCTAATTTCCTTGCCAAAATGTTCTGCTGAAAACACAAAGTTTAATGTTTCCTACCATAACACTTGCCTTTCTCCAGATACTTTGTCTATACAGGACAATTAAATAAAAACAGAATGACAGTGATTATCAAAGGCAAAAGATAATATCATATTCAAAGAACAAAAATAGAATATGAGACCTCAAAATATCTTTACACAAATATCAAAGTAAAAAAAAAAAAAGGAAAAGGAGTTAAAAAGAAATTATTAAGTAACAAAAGGCTTTTTTCCCTGTGCCCTTCAGATCATTTATGGCATTCTGATTTGAAAAGAGGATGACAGAAAGAGAGTAGGAGGTTGTCTAAAATTTTACATTGGAAACAAAGAGGTACAGACAATGAGAGAATAAGTGTGCTGAAAACTGTGGTTCTCTACTAAGAAATGTTAATATACAAGTCAAGCCTATAGAAGGAGAAATCGCCATAAACAACAAAGGGAAAAAGTAGATGTGACAGACAGAGAGATGCCAGGCAACAATCAAAGAAAACAGATATATAACCTAGTTATTCAGACATACAGTATAACTCCCATTATCCTCCCATTATTATGAGGATAGTGGCATGTGCCGGAAAGTCATACACAATGTCCCAGGACACACTTGAAACACAGCAGAGAAGCTCTTGACTTCAAGGATCCTATATTCAGTCTCCAGTGAAGACACAGGGTGAGATATTACAGATCTAAAGAATATCATATAGTTAAAAGCTGTCAGAGGAGAAAAGGGGGGGATGAGCTGTCTTGAGAGCTAAGCCGAAACATAGGCTCTCCACAGAAATATACAGAAATTAGGACTTAACAAGGTTCCCACACAGAAGATGACTACAGATCTGACACACAAAATTTGTGTTCTTTATATTTACTGCTTAAAGATGTGTATTTCCTCACAAATGTTTTTTATCCTAGTTAAATAAGCTTTACTTTTGGAAGGAGGACATCTAGTCACTTAGTCATTACCCCTAACTAATCTGAATAGGGAACAGAATTTGTCAGTCTTGTTGGGGTGATAAACGTGTAGGTTCTCTTTTTGTCCAGTTTGCCAATTGCAACCACAGCTGTGTTGCGCTGTTTCAATTACAGCCTACTTAAAAATGGACACACTGCTTTCAAAAATAAGTAAAGACGAAGCAGCGTCATTCGTAGCATAGGACGGAATGGGAGTTCTCCTCCAGCAAGAGATTTTCAAGGGCTGAGCTCCCAGTGAAGAATATGTTAAGTCAGAGTATTGTCAAGTATGAGCTGCTTCTCTTCTACTTTTCAAAGCAATCCTTTTGTTACTCTTTTGTGGTTTGATTAATCTCTTACAAATTGGATTCCAACAAAACCTCCAGCTTCTTTTCCCAGTCTTTGTCCATGTAGGATGACTCCCTCCTTTTAATAGCTAATCTGGTAGCTTATTTCTGGTTCCAGCCTCACACTACCATTTTGGGATTCATTCTACCTGTGAGTCAAGCTACGCTCGGTGAAGCACTAAACAACAGATGCATGCACTGAATGAAGTGCCAGCATTTCTAGCGTCCTCTTAAGGCTTGTTGATAGAAATACACAGGGTGAGCACCGTTAGTTGGTCCACAGCAAGAGGGAGGAAAAGTTTAAAACCCCATTTCCAGCACCCATTCTTACAAATACCTTGTCCAAACAGGAATCCTCAAAAGGAGTGAAGGAAAGAATATTTTATTTTCCCAGAGTCACAAGCTAATATATTCCCCTGTGAAGATGGAGGAAAGAGGAATGCGTATTTCAGTCTGATACTTCCACAGCACTTTGTAAAAACAAACCAATTTCTCTGAGAGAGTTGTCATTCGGCAGCTATTTCCCAACCTTTCCTTTATTCCAAACCCATTTCAGGTACTGTACTTTACACCTCTACATGCAGGTTAAAATATTTTACAACAGCTATGTTTCAACAGCAGAATACAGTCACTCAGTAGACAAAGATGTGCTCAGAGCTTCATGAATACATTCAGCAGTTAGGAATTGGGGAGAGAGGAGCACAGGGAAATGGATTTAGTGTTTGCATTCATTTCTGGGCATGAAACATTTTTCTCTCATTTAAAGAACTGTATTTGACTAGTTTGACATGTTGAAGATCCAGCTGGAGAGCAGCACCAGATGAGACCATGCTTACCAGCAACAAGAAAATGTCTCCAGTGCATGTTTCCTTGCCAGTGGTTTCTAGAAAGTGACAGGCTGTGCGAGGATCCGCGTATCAGCTGTTTCATTGTGCTCATGCTACATTCAGGCGCTGGAGAAGGCACATGCTGGTGAACTCACCCAGTTGCTAAGTAGATCAGCACTGTAATAGCAAACTGGGGGAAAACTTTCACAGGAGGATTAGAAAGATGGCAGCAGAGCCCTCCCGACACATGAAATACTGTCTACACTGAGGGCTGTGTTGCACTGGGAAGCACTACTGACCACTCTATTATGTATACAGGACAACTGCGATGCTTTGACTACCTCTGTAGTGACAAATTAAGTAGTGCTGGGGAGTATTCCTGGGCACTGAGACAAGATTGTCTACACTTAGGTTATCAGCACACCCTCTAGCCCAGCTTGGAACTGGGTCAACTACTACTCTCCCAAACAATTCCTGGGTGCAGTTCAGGACTTAACGTAGTGTAGGTGCCATTCCCATTTGGCAATTTACAATAGTACTGAGGTAGCCCAAGTGTCTAAAGGTTCCAGAAATCAAGAGGATTACACATTTATGTACAGATGGATACGTTTGTGACTATATGCATAGCCAAGATTCCCATAAAGGAAAGGAGTGAATGCATGGGTCTGAAACTCAAGAAGGTAATGTCCCATACCCAGGACCCACTCTTTTATTTAAATACGTAGTTCAAAAATTCAGAACCATATTCAAGGATAAAATCACTCTTTCCGTTCTCTCTTTCTATATGACTGTCCACCCCACATACAGTTTCCATCGGACAAAGATACAATGTCCATCACTGGGACGGTGATTTCTAATTTTAGACATCTGACTTCCACCGGGCAATTCAGAGCGGGAGTTTAATGTAGGTAACTCTGAACTATCCTCTGGAGGAGCTTCTCTCTCTGTCCACTGAATTGATTAATAGGCCCATATCTCTAATTTAGACATCTAAGTTCAGTGCTTAAAATTAAGCAGACTCTCATTCACCAGAGTTCACATTGAGTTATCTAGATAGTTTGTAGCTTTCCACAAACATATACCTCATTGGATCATTCTTCTGTTCAGTAATTTTGATGAACAAAAAGCCTCAGCCACAAAATGATGCCCTTCCCCTTTTCCATGTCTTTGTTTCATAGGGAAAAAAATATACATACAGGTTCTAATTATATGCCTTATCAAGAACTTCTGATGGAAAACTTCAAAGAAGAGTTTCACAATGAAGTAACCAATCGTCCTGGTTTGAGGTAGAACAGAACCAATTTTCTTATCAGTAATTTTACTTTTCAGTTAAGTCTCTTCTAACTAACTGCACTTTCTGAAATTAACTGTGTATTCTTCAGGCAGTGTCTGCTTCCAGAGTGACACCGCTTGATGTTTACAGTTGATGCTAAGGCATGGTATGCAGAAAGCCTCTTGCTTATACTTACTGCTATAACAATCAAGGTCAGCCAACTTTGTTATGTGACCTGGTGGAGGGTTAGAAATGGAAAAGCTTAGAAGGGTCGCACCTGTGGGGAGGTGAGCGCCATGCTCAGTATAAAAGCTGAGGGATCAAAGGGATTAACCCTATTCTTCAATGGCCAGCGTCCAAGGAGGACTCTGTCTGTCTCCCTTTGATCCCAATCCATGCATTCCTGAATCCAGTTCTGGAATCCAGTTCCCATCCATCACTGAGTCCAGTCTGGGACTTTCCCAGTGCCTGCCGGTGACGTGATCATCATCCTGGGAACTTGATATTGGTTTTGTATATATTGTATATATTTCATTATTTTCTTATTAATATTATTGTCTTTTCTTTTTATTATTAGTATTTCATTAAAGTCATTTCAGTATTCTTTTCAGCCCATAAATCCCTCCATAGTTTCTCTCTCTTCTCTTGGGAAGAGGGAGAGAGGCTAAAGAGAGCATCTATCATTCATTTAGTGGCCAGCCCAGCCCAAACCACGACACCAATGCTTAATGCCTTTATTCCCCTGCCTCTGGAACACAGTATTTCTTTTGCTATGAGCCATTTTGTCCTTCCCTATTATATTGAAGCTCTTCCTTGACTCCCTACAAGCTGTAGCAAGCCTCTGTCGCTTCCGATTAAGCTGCTTCCCCAGAGCACACAAGGATTGGCATTGGTCTGCACATACGTCTGCTCATGGCTAGGTCCATCAGGCACTTCAGCATCAGCGTTTCTGCATGAGGCAGCTAGTGGTAAGTCTGAGGCCAGAGGCCAACAGAAAGAGAAAGATGCTCATCAGCTTTCACAGACTAGTCCTGTCTTTTCACCTCTGATTAGTCAGCTCTTAAATATCTTGGCTGGAGAGTGCCACTCACTCCCCGTTTGATTGAGAAGGGGGGTAAAGCTGCTAGTGTCAAGGGACAATAGATGCTACTGTGTTTCTGGCTTTTCTCGGAATAATACTGACTGCCATTGATACAGTCGCTGGTGTTGTCTTTTTCTCAGCTGTCTTAGGTCAGCAGCTGCTAACTAGTTTGATAGGAAGCGAGCTTCGATGTGTCTACAGATCACAAGGAAAAACAAGGCCACAAGTCTCCTCTGCTGAAGCTGAGAGGTCAGTAGCAGCTCCTTTAGTTAAAATACATTTTATAATGCACAGAAATACATAACTGTTGGGTTGAACAGGAAATTCCTTTCTCCCTGTGGAAGCTAATATTTCCAAAGAACAAATAATTCCTCAAGACAGAGCAATGACTTGCCATGGACCAACTTGAAACTATCTTACTAGTATAGAAGAATTATCTTATAGATTGTATGGATTCTTTCCAAGCTGTATTACATTTAGCTTCTTTCTAGGTTTTAAATTATTTTTAATGAAATATTTCTAAATGGTTTAAAAATCAGACACCCAGTACTACATTTACCAAATCTCAAATTGGTATATTGGTAAGAAATTTCCCTGCACGGTAAATAAGCTTTAGAGGACAGTAATGGGGAAGTGGAAACAATTCACCAGAAATAAAAAAAATGAATAAATAAATAAATGCAACATGGACAAGCAGTCAGAATCTCTGTCAAAGATGTACGGTGCCTTGGGTATAAATCAGTGTAGCTCCACTGACTTTAATGACATCAGGCCAGTTTGAGACAGCTTGACACCTAACTCAGTTTGGGCTGTTAGCAGTACCATCAAAGACATAATCAGCTGCTTTCTGGTGTTTGCCTAGCTGCTGGGGCCAAACGTATATTCTTCATCTGCACCTAAAAATAACTTCAGGTCACCCAAAAAGAAAGTTAATGTATCTAAAAAGTGTTCATGATTTCGCTTGAAGTGAGGTAAATAAAAGTAGATTGTTTGTTGTGTTTTTTTTTTTTTCCCCAAACCAAACACTGGGAGTGTTTTAAATTATTTTTCTATAAAAAGAGAAAAGGCTCAAAACTTAAAACTTTTTCATTATAATTTTTAAGACATCGCAATTCTTCAATAACACTCTGAGATGATCTGACCAGCTATTTCTGACTGCAAATCAGGGGACATGATTAGAGCCTAAGTGGCTTAAGACCTGGCTGCTTCGGAAATCTCTTCTCTTCCTATTGTCATATCAACAAAGATCAGCAAAACTCCTAGACTTGGAATCCCTTTCATATAAACAACAGGAATTGTTTTAGCTTTGTGTTCTACACAGACAATCCTCAATTTTGGGATTTTATCCTTTCCGATTCAAAGACCCACTTTACAAACCTTCTGGGGGTACAGCAAAGACTACCTATTTGAATTAAGCAATTCAAGAAGTGGGCAGCTGAAGGCCAAAGAGTCTGGGTTATTATTGCTATGATTACTTTGAAAGAGTAGTATTTATTTGATAGTGCTTGCTGATGCATGCTTACTTGTTGTATTGTTATATAAAGGTGCTGAGAAAATAGGATAGCCACCTTCTAAATATGGAATAAATCAAAATAAACAGCAGTATGTTAACAGAGGGCAAAGGCAGGGACTGGCACCATAAAGACAACTGACTAAGACTTGGCACTATCCTGGGAGTTCTCTATTATTATATGAACAGACAAACAAAGCAAATTGCATGGGGAATCCCAAACTTTTGTCTTACTGGGATACGCTCCTTGTGGTTTTATCTCTGATCACAAGTAAAAACGGCTTAGATTTTTTTACTAAAAGGGTTGCCAAACTTTGAAAACAAACATTCACTTCATAAAATATAGACAGAAGAAAATATAAAATTACTGGGGCCAGAGCCTCTTGGGCCTTACAGAACCACAGGCTGAATTCATCTTTGCTGAAATGACCTAACTTTCGAAAGTCTCGTGGAAGAATGGTTTGTTGAATTATAGGTTGTAATGTTTCCTCCCAGGTGCTGTTTCTTTAAAAGGTGTCTTTCTCCCTCTCTCCCTAATTCACAGCCGTGTTCTCTGACAACTCCTTCCCAGTGGAAACACTAGTTGTGTTCCAGGTTCGCTTTGGCACATGAGGTATTCACAGCTTCACCTTCAAGAAAATTTTGCCCACATTTCACATTTTCCCTATATTCAGAAATTGAACCTGTGTTTCGAAACACGTTCTGTATCTAAAGCCATGCTTTCGTTTTGCAGTGAGTGACAAGCATATGCCATTCTACCTGCAATTCCTTCAGATCGCAGCACCACTGGCTGAGATCAAATCAAGCACACAGGCCATTTGACATAACCAATAAAGCCGTTCAATGCCCACATTAACATGTCCTTTTTGTAAGATGTCATTTGACAAAAACACAGGGGCAAATTGTCGGCAGACTACACAGGTGAGAAAATACCAATTCTGTACATTTGTTAGGGGCCTTTTAAAAGAAAATGTGCCATTATAAGATAATAGCTGTGTCTAAGGTTCATAAAGGAACATAAAGAAGTGAGGTGTTCAAATTACGTTCCTCACTTCTACCGTTTCTGCTTAACTGGTCATCTATCCAAGAGTACCAAATATTGTAAAGTATATTTTAGCACCACAGAAATGACTGGCAATAGCAGCAATGAGATAGCAACAATGACAGACTGTCCCCAATGAATATTCCTCCATAATAAAACCACACGTACAATCTGTGCTCCTCCCGTGTTTTCTCAAGGCATCATGAATCTAATACTCAACTACTGTAAATCACTGTAGCTCTGCAGTGATCGCCAATTTAAAACAGATAAGGATCGGTCAATGAGTCTTTAATGACAGCTGGTTTATCGCTAGTGTTTTTATGCAACAGTTATGCAGAAACGCCATCGGAAGAAAACATTGAAAAAGCCAACTGATATAGAAAAATATAAATAATATCAAATGAAAAACTGTTACACGGAAAAAGCCCAAGAACCTGATCTAGTGCCCAGGTACATTGCTTCTGCAACACAGCACCTGGGTAGCTGTAGGGCTCCACAGGGAACATACAGATTGTATATTGTCCTTGTATTTTGAACTCTGTTGGAGGGCCCAGTATCACTGATCTGAAAAAATAAAAACATCTGGAAATATCACATGCAGATCTGGGGAAATCTCTGTTACCTCTTCTACAGCCACGGAAGATCTCACATGCAGCGCAACCAGTACAGATCCCACACTGAGTTTGGGAAGCAGGATTTCGGGAATCTGCGCAGCCCTGGGATGCAAACTTAGCATAACAAAGACATCAAACAATTCCATATAATATCTAAGGATATTTTTCTGTCCTGCTTTTCCCACTTTCCCCTTTCCAACCAGGATTCTGTCCCTTGTTAGGTATTTCTGAAGGTAAAAAACTGACTCCTCTTCCCAGCAGAACTGAAAAGCAAAAGTAAGACTGTGAGCCTAGGGGTGAGTGCGTCTGCAAGCGCGCAGGACGATCAACCTCCGCAGTATCTAAGCTCCGGTGGTAACAGGCTTGCTCTGCACCCAGGCATTTCTTTGTATGATTTCTTTTTATTTGTCCTAACAGGTATTGCTAGATTTGCACGTGAGCAGCTCGTACTGTCACTACTGCTACATGGAGGGACTGGTACGCTTCCCATCGCTTACAGCCATTGCGCTATGCAAATGGTTTCTAGCCCTAATTTGTAGAGGTGTGTATTAAATTTTGAGGCAACTAACCACTCACCGATAACATATGTGCATCTTTGAAAAGGCACTTTTTTTCCCCCCAAGATCCTCCGACTGGTTCGCTATGTATTTAAATAAGAAATACAAATATGATAACATAACTATAGAGTATGAATTCAATTTTACTATGGTAATTGTGTTCCTCATGTTTTTAAAAAATGGGTAGGGCTCAAAGAAAAGTCTTTCAAAATAGCATTACAAAGCTACAGGGGCTTATAGATAAAATCACACGTACAATTTCATGTTAAGTAATAAAGAGTTAACGGTAATTAAAAAATCACAGGACTTTAGTAATTGCTGAATCATTTTTTTAATTCAGCACTTACATTTATAATGGTAGATCTTTTAATTTCATTGAAGCTTTGCTTATTATTAAACATTTCCGAGAAGGTTTACAGCCATAAATTGTGGATTTTTCTGTATACAGCAGTTCTATTGTTATGATTTAACCTAAAGAATACTAAATTAAAATTGATTTACTAAATAGGTTAAGGATAGCATACTTATTCAAGATTTCAACCCTATTTCATGCTTAGACAGGCAGATCTTAATTATACACAAAAGAATACAAATGTTATTAGCATGATAATAATTATTTAGAAGTCGTCCTCTTTAAAAAAAAATTAAAGCAGTATTGTCATTCCTGCAGCCACATTTTTCAATAGAATGACAGCTACGCTAGTCATAGATATGTTCAAAGAACATATACAATATTCAAAGCTGTGCAGCCGACATGTTATCAGGATAAGCTAGAGTAGGTACTGCCAGAAACGCACTGCACACTAATCATTATGTCCTACCCACGGTACTACATGCAAATACAATCCTTTGTGACATTTTGTCAAATATTTTGAGGTTTCTATACTTATCGTTTTCCCCTTTGCACTCATTAACATACAGCCACCCAGAAACTGGAGTCACGAATTATTTGTACTTCAGTTCTTCACAAGGATAACACCATGACAAATTAATGAAAGGGAAATTAAAGATTTAAGTATTTCGAAGTCTAACAGATGAGTCGAAGGGCAGCAAAATTTAAGTTCGCGTTTCCAACCGGGTTTCCTCATAACTGATGGAGAAAATGCAGTGTTTCAGTCTGTACCTCTGCTCTAAAAGATGTAAACATTACATACAGTACCCAGCACATGACATACTCGATAAATCAATTTATAGGTCCTGCATTTTCCTAGCCTATGCTGCAGGTCAATACTTACTGTCAATGAGCCCATATTCTATCAGATGGAGAAAATGTAAAAATGGTTCAGGTCTAAACAGTTGGCTACCGTACAAGCAATGCATTTCTCAACATTGATTTGCTAGAAGTGTTTCTGTTGTCTTGTTGCTCTAGGCTGGCATTTTTAATTATTTCTGAGACAAATGGATCATTCATACACAGAAAATCTGTAGGGTTTCTTGTCAAATTAATAAAATAATAATGAAAGTAGTCATTTTGGACTGCAAACTGTCAGAACACCTGAAAAGCTCTACAGTAATCTACATGCTTAAGCAAACTAAAATGCTTCTCCCTGTTATTTTAAATCCTAAGTACTATGACATAAAATAGATTCTATAGTGTCCATTGTATACAATGACACCTACTGTGACAAAACCGACTCTGTTTAATGACCTTTTTAAATCTTATACCTAGAGTCCATAAAAGCATTGTAATTCAGTTGTAAAACACACTTTAATAATCAAAATGCAGCTGTTAAAATAGCATTGCTCATAATTCTAACTTCAGGCAATTTTTTTGTTTTTAATGCAGAAGAGCAGACCACAGTTTAAAATTCCTATGAGGTCACTATTGGCCATTACAGTGTTTTTTTGCAACTTAATAATAGATGTTTTAAAGTTTAAGTGCAGCCTCAGGCACTCATAAGCATTTATTACAAATCGCTGGTTGCCTCCCTTATGCAGAGAGGAATAACATTTACATACAGTAGCACAGATTAATAAGATAAAAAATTTGAAAAAGCCGTCAGTCAGGGAGTGAAACTGGTGCTAATAAAGCCCACTATATTCTTCGGAAATATCAAGCCGTCTGTTCCAATATTTTGCCATTCCCCATGAGGTATACAAATCCAAATCAGATAAGACTCAAGCAATGCCAAAGACATGCTGCTCTGCTCTCCAGTGGCATCCAGCTGAATCTTTTATTTATCTTCAGAGCAATTGTACATTCTCGTATACTAAAGACTGAAATAAACCGAACATCCCTCATCTGAAAGTTTCATAAAAATGGGGCCCACTTCTTCCTTGTTTGCTAAACCGTGATTAGTGACTACGACGCAGCGCAAAGTGCGTGCTATACTAAGTATATCTAATAGCAGGCGTGGGACCGCTGTAGGACAGGCTAGTTAAAAAGCACCACGTCGCGCTGTAGTTTAACACGATGCTCGCATGAAACGGAACACGGAGGAAATCAAATTGCTTAAGCAAAGGAAATCCAAGTAGTCTTACACTTTTCTGCTTTATATTAGAAAGACAGCCTAGAAGCCAGGCTGCCAAAGACATTAGGCAAGGTACAGCACAATTCTTGTAAAATAGCACACACAATGTGGCATTATGATTAAACTGCAAAGGTACTTGTTATAACAAATCACTTTGTAAATCAAATAAACTACAGCATAAAAAAAGAACATAAAATCATTTCTGCACCCTTGTAATGCCAATAATTTTAAAAGTATGGCATTAAGAACAGGAAGTCAGGAGGAAACCAATCAGTAATTTTTAGTAAGATTTCTCCCAAAGATAAAACACATTTATTTACACAAGTATTTGTACCACTCTCCTCCTGAGCAGGCTTGTGAATTGAAGACAAAAGAGAGATCCCGTTTCCTTCTCATTTTTCTTCAAGAACACTGTCATATTAACATGGAATAATTACTAAAAATTGTAATACACTGGTGTAATATTACCTTTTGCCAAATTGCATTAATGAAAAAGTGAGCCCGCTACAATCAAGTAATTAAGTGTAAAAAAATTCGGCATATTTGCATAGCGTGTCTTCCCAGGATTGTTTGCTGTACTGCAGTGTTTTTAATTCCTGGTTTTTTTTGTTTTGGCTTAGTTGCAGAGATGCCAGGCAAAAAGGTACGTAAATGGGAGTAAAACAGTCCATGCGTAGTGGTGAAAGACAAGTGCCCAAGACTGGCCGAGACATGACAGCCACCTCGCCTGCTCTGAGTATACACACAGTAAAATAAATCCTGCTTGACCTCCTCAGGAAACCAGACTATTGTTCACCAGGAGAAGTAGTAAATACGGCTGCTTAATTACACCCAAGCAAGCATGTTGGTACATCGGGCTTATGACACAAAAATGAGGAGTTTCTTGTTCCGGTGGGTTTCTTTCAGGGGAAAAAAAAAATTGTATACATAGTAAAGATCATTTCAGGTATATATTAAACTGGGTAAAGGCAGAAAGAGCTCCTTTGTATAATGTCACAAAGCAACCTTTAATGCTAATAGAATAAATGCACACACAATTATTTTTATAGTCTTTTGTCTCCCAAGTTTATTTTAGAGGTGAGCAAAGGTTTCCTTTCCAGATCAGCACTGAAACTCGTAGAACCATCGTGCCAAAAAATTAGTAATTGGGAAGATGACTTTTATTAAAAGAACGGGGATTTTTGCTGATTTTTTTTGTTTGTTTGTTTGCCGGAAGAGTGTCTGTAAAGCGTGGCTTCTTCCACCAGTCTATCCCAGGCTAGCTGTGAACAGTGCCCATTTTGAGATTAGGAGATTAGGTTATTCATCACTTGAGATGCTCCCTGCTGTGCTGCTACTATCAGAGCGCAGCCAAATCAAAACATCTCTGGAAGGCATTTCAGAATAATTGAATGCATCATAATTTCCCTATTAATACATATCTCATATTACAGATTATGCATGAAATGTTCACATTATCTGTTACTTTTTGTTAACGTCTTGCTCCTTGCCAGTAAATTTAATACACAGAGTGAATCAGCATGCCATGATGAAGGGATAGGTTACTGATAGCCATTTTTTCAGGATTCAGTAGAAAATTAAAGTAAATCGATCATTTTATAGCCCCACTGGAATGTCTACAAGGGCATGTTGCTAAGCAAATGGTAATTTAAATGTACTGTGTAATTTTTCTAAGCAATTTACTGAAAGCAGATTTTATTTCTCACTTACTTAATATCAGATGCTCTTTATCTGTTAGTGTATGATGTATCAGTTATAGAAAAATTATTAATCTATGGTTTAATCAAATAGCAAATATACAGTGATTTGACAGCTAGTTGTATACATATTAGGATGTCTTAATTCACATGAATTACAGTAATATCACTTGCTATTATCTTAAAAGACACAAGATGATTAAATTACATACATAAAAAACACAGTAAGTTCCAGGTAAATCAGCATAAATCCTAAAGAAACAGTAATCCAGCTGTCTGTTATATTTCACAAAAAACAGTACTACTTGTCATTTACATTTTATTTTATTTTTTGCATGAATAGACCTACTCTTTCAAAAGTTATCTAGCAACTGAAAATACAGCACCCGTTATGGCACCTATAGAATTCACCAGAATTAAAAATGAAATTGTGAAAATGAAAATTGGGATGGGATTAAAAAAATGTCATGAATGTTTCAAGGCGATTAATTAACAGCTGGATGGGAGCTGTGCTCATTTTATATATTCAGTGCACATATACTGTTTTTAACAGAGAATATTTAACATATACCTCAGGTAACTCCTAGCCCTTATTTAGGCAAAATGCCAGTTGGCTTTCAGTGCAAATTTTGCCTCAAAGGCAGAAGGATCAGGTTCATTAGAGTATTTTAACTTTAAGAATGATCCCAAGTATGCGAATAGTTTAAAAAACAAATCAGGCCACAGAAAATAATCTCTCCCCCCCCAAATGTGCTTGATGACAGCCTTCATTTTTATGAAATACAAAGAAGTCTCCATTTATCCTTCAGGTTCCTTAGAATGAATGTAGGGTCCTCCTACTGCTGATGCACAAAATGTATTATTGTCATTAATGAAAAAGTTAATGGGCCATTTTCTTATATATCAATTTACATTTTACAATTTGAGTATACAAATGATATGTACAGCAGAGAGCTGATTATTTTTGCTCAAGGAAATAGTTTTAATGTGTTTTATGGACATCAAATGTTGTGAATAATGATGCATCCACAGAATGCAAATAGGATGACAGTTCTTGTGCTGTGATCAACAGTCCTTGGATAAAAGGTCTGCAGCGACAATAATATTCTATGGAGGGTCTGAACAGTAAAAAATGGGAAACAAGAGGATACCATGATGTTCAAAATGTACATCAGGAGATAGATTTGAAATTGTCACCAACATCATTATTTCACAAGTACAGTGTAATGGCAATTTACAAGTGAAATATACTCCAAAATCCCATTTTATACAGTGGTGTTTCTCAGCAAATGGATTGTCTAGCCTTTTTTAATAGCTTTTTCTCAGGCTGAAACTTTTGTTTGTAACCAAATATGCTTATCTAGTGCATGCCCTGCGTTACATGAGGCCAGCAAAAATTTATTAGCGGCATCTCCCAGATGTATTAGACTGTTAATCTTACAAGACAGCTTGTGCAGGTAGGAGTGACCACACTACATCTCTCCGTGCCGTGGCACTTGGAGCAGGGTGCCGTCCGTCAAAAGATTCAGGGTGGCCCCAGTACCGTCTCCATAAAAGACTGCTTTTCCTAGAAGAAGAATTTTACTAATTCCCAACAGGAGGTCCCAAAGGGGACTGGTTGCATCTGCAGGATAGAAGTGGTCACTACTTTTGGGGCCTAAAATCACACTGATTGGAGTGCAGGCAGCTCTATCTAGTACAAGAGCTGAAACGCACCCCAGTTACGCGTACCACAATTCTCTACCGCACTCACGAGGAAAAGTTCGTACAATATATTTGGAACATATTTGAAAAAGAAGGTACAAGATAGACGATCAGACAGAACTAAAGCATTAAAGTGTTTCCTTCCATGGCGCTGTACTAATTTTCACCAGGATATGTTTGTAGATTGTTACCAGACCTGCAAACTGTTTTCTAGAGTTTCTCACTGTGGCTATAAAAGTAGGTGCAATTATTGCAGTTTTTAAATTACTGCTTATGCTACAGCAATCCATGTTAAAACGCAACACAGGATTTTTATTTCTTTTTCCCTCAGACCCAGTGCTGATAAACAAACTGTGCTGTGCCAGCACTCCTCAGGTAGTTTCAGATTTCAAGATATACTACAGTTACAGTGGCCTGTGCAAATCAATCTTAACCCACGGTATTAGAGTTACCCAAAAGATATTCAGTCCATGAAGGGGGGAGGGGGAGGGAAGTAATAGCAGATGTTGTGGTGCGGTTCACCTCTGCCACACGCGCTGTGTGCAGTGCCCCATAACTGCTGGCTGTGTCAGCTGTGAAAGAAAAAGAGTATCAGGCCCACAGAGCTTTTTTTAAAAGATATTTTAAAAAAGTAGAAAGCATAACTGGTCTGCAAGCAGAGCTAAAGCAGCACGATGCTCCTCTAAAGGCTCAAATGTTGCCAAAAGACAACTCTATGTCACATTCTAAAAACTACACGATATTCTGCATAAAAACCCTGCCAAAATACTTTCCTTAGTCTTCCTGAACTACTGGGTGTTGCACCTGAGCATCGTTATAAGAAAAGAGAATATAAAGTTACTGGTTTTTCATTGCTGCATGCCCAAATTACAACCAAGGTGATGATAACTAGAGAAGTACGTGAGCTGAAATACTGTGTATAGATATATAGATACATGAATTGGGTTTGGGAAACCTCCAGGAAACTACAGTGGGCAACTTCAAACAGATCTTCTCCACTTGCCAAAATTCAGGCTGACGACATGTAGAGACTCTAGAGCTCTGTTTAGAAATCAGAATCGTGAGCAAATTGAAGTTGATGCGATTCAATTGATAAAAACTGGAATGGCAGATTCAGGGCTTTGCTCTCTCGTACCACCTGAGGTTCCTTCTCAAAAAGGCAACAGGACTGATTTTCCTGTGGGCATATCCTACCTACCCCTTACATTGGAACAAGGGTACAGAGTTCACGGGTGGCACTTTCAGTTTGCATTCTTGTAGGCGGGAGGACAGCAAAGCCTGTTGGCCATCTTTGACGCTCTCTTTGCAGCCAAAAATTGGGCAGTGCACATTTGTCACTATCGATCTTGGGTTTAGGAGACCGATGCTGATTACTCCACATTTGCAACAGTGTAATTCAGATGAAGTCTATCTGGTCACACAACAACAAAAAGATGTTTTTTAGGCTAGCGCTGGGGAATCTGATTAAGCCCGAAGCAAACCATCAGTGTTTTGGATACCACGGAATCTCTTCACAAATACTCAGTTTCTGATGTTAACCATTATGCTAAATCTCTATAGTATTTTAATGGCTTTACACACAAAACACTACCCTGGAAGCATTTTAACTATACTTTCAGAAGATCGTCCCTACAAAGCCAATAATACATGAAGTGACAATTCAGTGGCATCACCCTGTTCCTTTAATTAGCATATCTAATTTCTTCCAGATCTCCTTCCAAGAAAACAAAGCTCCTGATCAGAGGCGAAGGGCTCATCTGTACAGCACTAACTCAACCCAGAGCAACTGCCACAAGGAAAGAGAAGGGCAGTTGTCTGCTTTGAGCTCAAGATGTTTGTTGTAACACATCTGTGCTGATCCCATCGCTAGTCTAAGAGGGAGACGCTAATAGTTAGTTTCTCAAGTGAAAAGAACATGAAGATTTCACCCCACTCGCAGAGATCTCGTCAGGGTTGTTCTGTGCACAGCACTAATGCAACGCAGCCAGGGCAGGGAGAACAAAACACGCATTTTAGAGTCACAGGAAAAATACAGAGAAGAAAAGAAACATCCCCCTAAAGTAATCCAAGTTAATAAAACAAAAACATAATTCTCCTATACATGACAGGCACAATCTTCTTTTTTTTTTTTCCTGTTAAGTTAGCAATTCATCCCAAAAAATTTAACAAATATCCTGCTGCATATTGACGTGTTTTGTACCAATACAGAACCCTCCACTAGCAAAAGCACTTGGAATTTTTAATTAAGAGTAAGATTTACTATATTTTAGGATATGTGCATTGAAATTCAATTTCTCTAAATAATACTAATAATTCTCTTTTTTATCATTCCATATCAAACTGTAATCTGTTTCAAGGAAGCTGAAAAGCAAGAAAATCTGACGAAAAGCTTCCTCCAAACAGAAGAGGTTTCTGACTTTAACTTCAAATTGATAGCTAATATTGATCAAATTCTACTCCTGATCACAAAAACATACATCTCATTAATTATAAATGGAGGGGTATGTAGAAATTCTGTATATACATATTTCCTCTAAAGACATTAGGTATTACAAAGATGTTTACTTTTAAGCATATGGTGAAGTGGTTTGATGAACAAGGTAAATACTGGTTTGCCTATGTCAAATTGAATGTCTAAATGTTTTTTTGGACTGTAGGTCACATTTATCTTTACAAAAATAAAACCAGCATATATTTATTTTCAGTTACCTGTTTCTTGTTGTCACAAGCCTGATCACAGCATGTTTGATAATAAGGAAAAAATACTATTGTAGATTAAAACTAGTAAAGACAGCGTCAGCCTGAATAAAAGGAAGCATTTTGTATAAATTTTTTTTTGGTACAAAAAATGATTTTGAGCATAATCTTTCTCGTACTTAACACTCCAAATATGTTCAGTTGCAAGGTGGAAAGATGGGATTCAAATTAATGAAGATAAACTTGTTATTTAAAAAAGAAGGATAAAAGATCATGCAAGTAGCAGGCTTTGACTGGTACCTCTATTCTAGGAATTGATTACTGAAAGTGAGCCGCCAGAGTTGGCCAGGTATTTACATGTTAGCCAAGATTCCAGGCCGATTTGCTGACAAGCTGAGAAGTCAATGACAACATCAAAGCATCCAGCAATTCTTGTGCTTTAATAATCAGGACAAAATTCTTGCAGTTTTAAGTCTAACAAGTCAATGTTGGAGGCGTACCAACAGATCAGTTCCTCTTTGCTGATGTCCAGCCCAACGCCTAATTCACTATAACCTCTCTCCCCCTTCAATGTCATCTAATTTAAAGTTTTCCTGACGGAGGCGACTGAAAATTGGCAGCCTTTTCTTGGGAGCTCAGAGCAACCTCACTGGAGGAGCTGGTTCATAACCATTGCTTCTTAAGAAGCCTTAAGAGATGTGCTTCCCTGGAGTAGCACTAGTTTGTACAGATACCCTCCTTAATCTCCACAGCTGTAGAAGAGGGGTAGTAATTTTTTGAACAATGTATTTACTTAATTATGCCAGTGGATATCATTCTCACATTTTGCTTTTTGTGGAAATCATCTACTTCATTTTAAAGGTGTAAAAATTGAACCTCGTGAAGGTTAAACGGCTTGTCAAGAATTACTGTAATCCTGATTCTGACACTAACTAGCTGTGCCAATTTGGATTTGTCACTTCATTTCTCCAAGCCGCTCCTTCCCCGTTTGTAATGTCACTTCCAAACTTTATTTAGTGGCAAAGTGCTAATGTAAGTGCAAAGTATTACTAATCCTGTGTGCGGCAGACACTGGGATGTAATTCAAGATCTTCTGGCTCCCAGTCCTGTGCTTAACTCTGTAGATCTTGAGATTGCTGAGGACTGTCTTCCCTCTTTCCATTTTTTAACATGTGCAATTTCAGACAAAGGGTTGGGCGATTCTATTGTGAACCTCATTAGGAAAAATATTTCTGCCAATTTTAAAACTTTCATTTCTGGATACTCACTGAAAAATAAAAACACAACTTTTTAACTAGAGAAATAGAATATTAAAATATTTTGGCTAGTCCTGTTCATTAGTATTCTGCGTAATTGGCAGTAGGAGTACATAAATAAAGACGGAAAGAAAGAGAAAACCTAAATGGGAATTAAAGACTGTTGTTTTAATTGGGCTGGGAGGGAAAAAGTAGGAAGATATGACCTGCAGCTCTGTTGTTTATTAAAGTTATCATCTTCTTGCCTTAGATGAAAATTACGGTACAACCTCCTTGCAGATTTTCACATTTCCAGCTATCTTGCAGGAAGCCACATTGATCTTTAAGCACTGAACAAATCAGGATGCCAAGGTACAGCCAGAACCCAGGGCTCATTTGTTCCACACAGGGTTATTGCCACTATTTGATAGTAAGTTTTAATTGGGTTGTAAACTTCTTCTGTCTCATGTTTTCCTCCTGACCTCCAAGTAAGCAAATTAACATGTGGCACGCATGTGGTATGTACTAGTATTGTGCAAATCTGCAAAACACTTTCTGTATGCATTCCCCAAATAATCAGCTGATTTGGGACCATGAACTCGCACAAGGAAACACAGCTATTGATGAGATCTAGCAATAACAGTCCGTGCAAGACCAGCGGTCAAGCAAGGAGCAGGCACTTTCATTCCTCTGCGCAGCTCGGGCATCTCTCAAATCTATTCTCCCGACCAGATATATTTTGCAATATCAGAAGTATTGATGACATCATTTGCCATATCTTCTTCAGAAAGCACCTAAACCAGATCTGGCTTATTTAGGCAATCGGCAAGCGACCTTCTCCTGCTCTGGGAACACTGCAAACATTCACTTATTCTGCAGCAGTGTCAACTGTAAGTACAGTTGTGACAACAGTCAATTTGAGGTCTGCCAGAGCATATTTAATTACAGATAACACTATTTATACGTCGAACGTGTCTGATAAAAAAAAAGCGTCTGATGAGGACTGCTTTCCCATGCTTTCATTATAAATGGTTGCAAGTGGACAATAAACACATGATGCAACGCATTATTTCCTTTTGGTCTGACTTTTATCAGAAGTTCATTTGATTCTCCTTGCTTGAAGCGTGTATCTTTTTCGAGCATTAGTTTCTTTGTATTTAGCGTGGAAGGTACCTACACGCTTTGGCACAGGGCTATGAAAAGACGAGCTCCTACAAAGGAGACCAAAAAGTTCTTTATGGCTTACAACTCTGTCATTTTTTCTTGCCCTTTAGCAGTTAGTTTAACAGAAGAAGAAACAGAACAAAGAAACAACCATCAGTTTGTTATTGGCCATCAGAGCCGCGATTTGTTTCTTTAGTTAAGCAGCCAGTATTGATTTCTAGGTCAAAGTCACGTTGCATAATTCTACCATTTTCAGTACAGAAACAAGAGAGTGAATTTGACCCACCATTTTGTCCTGAAAGAGATAGTACACTGCGTTACAAATCCACACGATTTTCTACACCGCGGTGAGTTTAATACAGCCCTGCTCAGGGAGTTCCGACATGCTGAAGCAATTCATGGGGTAGATCTGCAGCTTGCTTAAATAGCTGTAGTTCCCATGGGCTTAGTGAAACCATGGCCAATTTACACAGCAGAGGATATGGCTCATTGTGTGCAACAGAAAAGGGCTCTGCCCTGGCTCCGTGCGAGCAAGTCCAGGCAGGATCACTGGAGTGGGCTTGAAAAACGGGCTTTGGGTCTTTGGGGGATGCTGAGGCTCACACAGGAAAGGTTAGAACTGGCCACTTTCTTGTTTGTTTAACTCCACCAGCTTCCTTATACAAAATCCTATTTACTCTGCTGCTCTTCTGTGGCAAGAAGAGTAAATATTAGCTTAATGTAGAGAATCTAAGTAACACTGAATGGAAAAAAAAAGTAGCAGGAAAGGAGGTAATAAAATTTGCCTTTAACTCAGATTAACTGCTTTAATTTGATTATTGTGCAGTTGCATCCCGAAGTTCCAAGCAGGAATAGTACTAGTGTTAGGCATTAAACAACCTTACTTGTGAAAGAAAGACAAAATATGGGATAACAGCATTAATACTACGCCATTTTTACAGACGCTCGCTCATTCTTAACACTGCCACGGACAGATCGCGTGCCTTGCCTACCGCCCCCACAAATAGCCACGGCAGAGCTGGAAACGGACCTCCAACCCTCTGACCTGGTGCCTTTTCCACACACGGGCATTTATGGCCACATTCAGCCTTACTGCTCCTATTTTGAGCGCTCCCTTCAGCGTTAACAACTAACAGTGCCTCGGTGCCTTCCTGCAAACTATACAAGCTGTCACTCAGGTATGCAAGCGAGGAAGTTAAATCTCCAGTTTGTTTGTGGGGAACGGGCACGCAGCCAGTTCTCCATTGAGAGAGTCACTTATCTTCTGTGACTGATGCAAAGGGAGAAGAGCGGGGCTGGAGTGGGTTTGGGTTTTTTAAGGTGAACCGAACAGTTGAACCAATAAACCGGGGAGACTGGTTTCCAAAGCACTGCCGATTGCCATCACCTTTCTCTTTTGTGAGTTAACAATTTTTATTTTTCCTCTACACACTAATAGTTTATGGCAGTGGATTAGAGAGATAAGATTTCTTCCAGATAGAAAACAGAAAAACTAAAATATGGGAAAAACTGAAGTGACAAGTTAGTATCGCATTGGAAAGCGAGCTGGGATAATTAGCCATGATGTAATAAAATGAAACCTGCGCCAGAAGTGATAAGGCTGAACTTCACAAAAAGTAAAGAAATAACATATTTTTCTTTATTTTGAGATTCAGCGGGCCAAACCCAGCTACTGAATAAGCAGATGAAAGTGTCAGTAACTTCAATGGATTTGCATGTGCTTAAACCACTTTCAGTGGTTTGATCTAGTCCCAGTACCTTACAGAAACAGAGGAGTTAGTTCAGCAGCACTCACAATCAGCATGACTTCTGCCCATCTTAAACAATAGCGAAAAAATGGTGCTTTTAATTTAGAAGAAATGCCAGAGTCACTGTCATTCAAATCCGCATTGATAAACCACTCTAAGGCTTTTTTTCCTTTTTGTTCAGAAACCTGCCATTTTTACATTTTATACTCTTCATTCCAGGAATATCTGCCAATCATTTTGATCCTGCCAGCTCTCCTTTATTAATTGATTAACTACTGGAATAACCTACCAGTCTTTAACAGACTTCTATGCCCAAATAATTACTCTGAAAAATAAATATATTTAACTGTTTCAACTGAAACCACAAATTCATGTGCACTAACCACAAAAACATGGGTCTCTGTAAATACTGCAAAGTGCTGAAGACCATATTCCCAGGAATCTGCATTTTTTTTGTTATTCCATATTCTATTGCAGAATTTGTGGAATGCATCATAAATTACATTAAATGTGTTAGGTGAAGAAGGCTACAGAACTTGAAAAAATTAATCTGATCTTGGAGTTTAGGTCAATTTAAACGCCTGTGTTCAAGAATAACAACCACAAGAATCTTACACGGATGTTTGCAAGACCCATGCCCCATACCTTTTCTCCCCTAATGCCGCTTCCCTGTAAAGAGTTCTCTCGCTCTCCGTACACAATACTCTTCCATTTTCACCAACTACTCACTAGTTCTCCCCGAGCCCAAATCTTGTACAGGGCTGAATCTGTGTTTAACCTATGCTGATGAGTTCAGTGCAAAGAAAAGAACCGTGACTTCTTCACAGAGTCACAGAACAGCCCAGATTGGAAGGGACCTCAAAAGATCATCTAGTTTAACCTTTCTTGCATTCAGAAACACTGCTGTAACTCACCTCTTAAGTAATAACCTTTACCATGGGCGGGGGGGGGAGAAAACAAAAGAAAAAAGAGAGGGAAAAAAAATCTAACTTCAGTGCCCTCCTCAAACTGAGGATGTCCAAAGCTGCAGAGCAGTCGTCACCACTGAAATGGAGGCAGCGACACCTTTCAGAAAAGAGTAAATATTCATAGAAACAAAGTGAGAGAATAATAAGGAATCTTTTTCTCTAGCCTGGCAATAAGGATTATGTTGAAGAGGAAGACGACCTGTAGACTAGTTCCTCATCTCAGCAAGACACACACATTTTATCCAATGCCTCTTAAAATGAAAAAGGCATTAACACTTCATCCTCTTCTTTTTCTGAAAGCGTATTCCTTCATTTTCCTCAGTTTTGCACCAAAAAAAGTACACTGTAGTCTCACCAAACACTGGTATTTTGACATTAAATCCCAAGCTGATGAAGTTTCCTGGTTTTTAAATATCAGTTGAATGCAAGGGAAAATTTTACAGAGTTTCATTATTGGTGTACACATGGTCATGTTAAGTAGGAAGACCTAAAGACAGAGGTCAGTGAAAGCACAGGGAGGTCAGAACAACTATTTATTTAATGACTCTGAAATTACTAACTATTCATTTTACAGAACATCATCCCAGTCCTCACTGATGTAAAAGCCAGACAGAAATATTCCAAACCCAATTTGGGATTTACTGTTTTTTTTTAACCTAGATATATGCCAAGTTTCTTACAGCTCTGATGCTTACTTTGTAAGATAAAAGTTCACTTTAGATCCACATAAATCAAAATAACTAAGATCCTCTTAGGAAGAAAAATGTAGAATTTCTTAACACATAGAACAATGTTTAAGCAGTACAGAGTAAGCAAATTCACACATGGGAACAGCTGAACTCAAGTCTAAATATATACGCTTCATTTGAAAATGGTACTTATAAAGGAGTTCAGTGGTTTCACAGACTAAAGAGGTAGCATGGGGAGTCTAAAGCACTCCAGGGATTTCAGATGGAATCCCACTGTGGTTTATCAAGTGGGGAATCATAACCTTAAAAGAAGTGAATTTCTAGGCCTTGACTTGCTGAGCAATGAGGTACCTCTTTGGATGAAGTACCTCATGTAGAAACCAAAAAAAAAAAAAAAAAATCCACATAGAGAACTCCAAGTAGTGCTGCAAGATTACTGCAAAGTCAAGGCAGGTCTCCAACTAGATTGGAGATCCATGTTCTCTGATAGCACCTTACAGAAAATAGGAATGCAGTGTCCTAAAGGAAATTGTAAACGTATGCTTCTTTATTACTCAAAGAATACTACTACATGAGAAGTAATATAATATAGTCAGCATAGTAGTTGGAAAGAAAATTTTTGGAAACAGATTTCAGATGTTTCGCTTATTCTAAAATAAAATGCTGTCAGCCCCCATGCACTAGGTTGATATTCTAGTACTTTCCTCTAGTGATACATATTCTTATCTTACTTTACCTATGGTTCTGTTTTACTGGAAAGTATTTAGAATGTTCCTCTACTAAAAGAATCAACTTCTGGCTTAATAAACATAGTTTGAAATATTATCTATATCATTCATATAAAAACTATGATTAGATAAAAGAGAGTCAACAAATATTGCATGAGTTGTTAGAACGACCAGCTTCGTGTACTGTACGTGCTGAGGATGGATGGATGACGAACAGGTGTAAGATCCGTGAAGAGACCCAATGCCATGGCATGGTTGTGCCTGGGGTGCAGGCAGAAACCATCCTCCAGTGGCTCTGTGAAGCCACTGAAGGGCTGCTGAAGCTCCTCCTGTGAATTTTTCTGCTTATATGTTTATATTGCAGGGCAAAGTTGTAGCAATTTTAAAAGTAATCATTGGTGAATTCTCATGGCAAAACCTGCATGGATTACAACCCTGTATTCTTCATTATCATCTTTCATCACAGCGAAATTGTCATTTTGTGTTACACAGAAAAAAAATATTGTCCCATTCATGCCTCTATACATCTTAATATATTCAACTATGACTTATATAGAATATATATATGGAAAACAACAGTCCAATAAACTAAGTTCACTTTACAGTGGATTCTGCCTAAATTTTCTACTAGCATTAATTATAATTTTCAGTGGAAATGTTTTGTTTTGTTTTTTTAAAAAGTGGTTTATAATTATATTTTATTTTTAATGAAAATCAGTAATGAAAAACATAGTGTGTCCTTTAATGATCAACACACTGACTAATTCCACTAATGCTGAGTAGCATGTGCTGAAATGATGGATTATCTTAAAATATAATTTTACTAGCTCTGCTATGTAATTTGTTAAGCATTTAGTAATAAGTATGTCTAATAAAATATGAAAAAAATATTTAGAAAATGAACCATAATTTTAATATAATTTTAATTAATGGGAGTGCAATTGCAGTGGTTTAAATTACATTCCCAGTGGTAAAAAGCCTTTCAAACCTAATTTGTAAGCCAAGATGGTGGCTTTAATGACTGGCAGCAAAGTTTCTTCAACAGATTTCATGGGGCATGATCCAAAGATAATAGGTTTTCAGCCCAATGACAATCCAATTACAATGCCAATCAAAGCCAACTTCATGCACTCTAATTATCAGATTTAGCTGTCAGTTCAAATACAAACATAACACTTTTATTTAAATAAAAATTTAATTTAGAAAAAAAGAAGACTTCATGTGTGATTTATTGAGACTGCAAGAGCAATCTAACTTATTTCTCTAGTAATATAATAAAATCAGTCTTGTATTAAAAATGTGAAAACTTTTCATTCTCCTGTATGTGCTATGCTGTATTATTCAGGAGTTAATTTAAGCAAAAAAGCATAACATAACATGGCAGCAGATATTTGCAGACTAGAAGTAGGTTAAATAGAGTAGCAAGGTTTCAATGAGACAAAACTCCAAGTGAATAAATGACAAAACCTAATTAGTTTTTTACCAGTAATCAGGAGAAGCTATGTTAAGACCACAACCCATTTATGTAGCTCTACGGCACACATAATCTATTGTAGCTCTCCTCTCTTCTCTGCTTCTGTGTATAATGAGTGTGTAACTGCACAGCTTTTTTTTATATGTGCCTGCTTATTTGTACACAAGCGGAAGAAATATGTAAGTTATAAAAACCACAAAAAATGGTATGTTAAAATAAATTTAATGTTCCAAATATAGGCATCCCCCAGCTGAAACAGCCCCATGGTACCTACCAACTGCATCCTTGCCATTATTCTCTCTCTCTATCAAAAGTTATTATTTATTAATTAACATAATTATAAAGATCTCAATATCGGAAGGAAAAGCTAGTTCAGGACTGTGTACGGTGTAATACATTACAGCACAATTATCAACTCAGGCTTGGTTGAAACAGAGGTAATTGTCCTATAACATATTTAATACATATAAAATCCTATCTTCCCACAACTAAAAGAAATAGGAGAAAAGAATCACAGAAGCAGCAATTATTATACCATTCTTTAAGAATGTGAACTAATTTCCACTTGCCATTTACTCCCCCTGTTGTATATCAGCTCGTAAATGTTTGTTAGTTTGTTGGTTATGGCTAGCACATCAAAAATATTAGATTCTACAGGCTCTTATCTTCAGTGGATTAAAAAAACCCAAAAACATCCACTGCAGATAAAAACAGTGATTCTTACATTAGGGCTGACAAAAACAAAAGATAACATTATGATAGGTGCAAATGCTAAGAACAGTAACACACTTGTTGACAACCCAAATATTTGAAAATAATTCCTACAGCTTTCACTATATCCAAACACTGAAACGGAATTTAAAAATCCAGAATTAAAAAAGTCATTGTAGACTTGCCTGTACTCACCTTTTATTTTAATCATTTACGTTACTTCTGCTATGATAGTACTGTCTTTATCATAAAACTCAAGCCATGCCAGCCTCACCTTCCTACTATTTTCCATCATCTAATTCCCAATACATTTCATTCCTCTCCCTCTCTCGCTTTCAGATGTCCATTACATCATTCTTTGCTACTGCAAGGGACTCAACCTCATGACCACTATGTAAGTGCAAAGAAAAAGGATTTCAGGAACCGGAATAAATGGGAAGTAGAGGTACCACATTTATATATAATTCTGAGATGATCATCAATCTGAAGATAGAGCTACCAGATCCTTGAACTCACTATCATTTCTCATGATTTGGGGGTTCTAAATAGCCATGTAGTCTTTGCATTTGAATCCATAATGACTGCAGAGTTAAGCCAACATAGAGATACAAAATTAAATGGCAGAGCTAAGTTCAGTAGTGTTTCATTTAAAATGCTCTCTGGAGATAACCATCCAAAGACAAGCAGCTTCCCCATTTTTTGGCCTCTTCTTCCACCCTCTTTGGCAGTCATCTTGCAGTCCCTCTATTTCTGAGCACCTCTACCAGCAAGTCCCTCCATGAGATAGGACAGGAGAGTCCTTGATGCACTCTCAAGACCAGCTACTAGCTCACAAAAGCTAAGAAATTCACAATTATGTTTTGTCAAGGTTTTGACACTCCTCTGCTCCCTCCAGCCAAAGTTGGAAGTTAAAAACTCAATTCTACCGTTTACTGTAGCTGTTTCAACTTGTGTCATTAGGCATATGGTTTAATAGTGGTTTTGGCAGTGTTTGGCTGTGTTAGGTTGATGGTTGGGCTCAATGATGGTTGGGCTCAATGATTTTAAAGGTCCCTTCCAACCTGGACAATTCTATGATTATTATTGTTTGGCTAAGACATTGGGTTTTATATTCTTATCTATATAATTTTCTAAGTTAAGAAAAGGAAGGTCATAATGATGTATCTTTTGCACATGGAACACTAAAAATTAAAACACAGCATATATAATATACACCTCTCAATAGCCTGGTCTGGGGCTAGCTTTAAGTATCCCTAGATTTTGTTTGCATTACTTGCCAGATGTAACAGTAAAATTTCCTGACTTGAATATCATGAGAACATTGTAACTACTACTATTTTCATTACTACTACTTTTATTCTCTAACTCACTCAGGCATCAGTGATTGGAAAGATAATTTTGACCATGCTTACCCATTGTGAATTTAGGAAGCACACTGAAAAACTTTAGAATTCCTTTACTACCTACTGTTCAGGTTTGATCTGTGATGGGGGAAATTGCTCTGAAAACTATCGGTTTTGTTCAAACCTATCTGGCAACACAACATAAAACATATCATCAGTAGGGACATTAGGATATGGTCTAAATGTGCCTACATCCATTGACATTAATAGGATCTACAGAAACTTACGTTAAATGGTGAATCTATCTCATAAATTTCTTTTGCGGTTTAGTACCCAGATTTTAAACATCACAATTAACCGCTTTTTAGATTTGTAGGATTTTATACCAAGACAAATGAAAGAAAACTTTAAAAGTAATAAGCAAATTATTTTGTTTGTATAAATTCTTCTGCATCATCTAAGACTTTTTTTTCTTGTCACATTACAGTAGAGATGAACATTTTGGAAACAACAGCTAGCCAGATCCTAGAAGCTATTAAAAATGTTTGCCAAGGTAAAGCATCATGCCAAGAACAATACTAACATTCAGCATGGAGTAAGATATAAGAAAACATAGAAAAACGTGCCAGAAAATTATTGGGCTAACCTCTATTAATGGAAACATCTGAAGGGCAATACTTCCCTCATACAGAATCTATACAAAGAATTTGAAGTTTGTTAGAATGATGAATCAGAAACTTACCCATGGATGTTTTATGCCATTCAAACAAAGCTAATGTATTTTAGTTTCTGAAGACAGGTAGAAGGGGATAAACTACATCTATGTGCATTTCATCAGAATGTTACCAGCTTGCAAGCGACAGCACAATTGGTTTTTTATGATTGATACACTCAGTCATCACATATGCAAAAACAGATTTAACTAGTTAGCTCAGACTGTAGACTGGGCTACACCCTGTTCAAATGGACAGAGTTACACAGCAGCATCATTGCTTATTAAAAAAACACCTCATTGTTTAATTAAATCTTCAAACCTAGATATTTCTCTGGATTCTCAAGGACTACTTTGTGTACTACACAGGATGCCAAACTTACAACTTTACAGATTATAAAGCTTTTCCTTCATTTAAAAAAGAACGTTTGAATTCTGAAAGCAGTCTGACTTGTATTCCTATTTTGTTTTATTCCTTGAGGATAATGACCTTTCACAGCATAAGACGACTTTTTATCAGCTTGACCTGGAGAAAAATGTGACACAGATTTATATTCATACACTCTTTTCTGATTTTGATGTGGATCCAACTCTGCCATCCTTATTCAGGACAGCAGAATTAGGTCTTCAGTGCCTAAACAGTGAAGATCTAGAGCCTAAGGATATCTGCAATAAACAATTACAAGTTCTAGACAAGGGTGAACTGGAAAGATGGGGTGGATTATTTCATTTCATTAAGATAATGCAGTGGGAAGGGTGAATAAGTGAAAGAGTGCACGTGCATGAGAGAAAGAGCTCAGCAAACATCCTTCTTAAATTAGATGGATCCTCAGTTTTGTGTTACCTTGCTTGCCCTTCAGGACAAGCAGGGAGGCAAAGGAGGTAAATTTTCTTTTTTTTTTTTTAGAAAGTTGTTCTTTTGAGGATGCTCATGGCTAGTAAAGGAAGGTCATTTCTCAATAGCAGTGTTCTTTGAGATGAGTAGTGATCGTATACAATCTAACTAGGACATACTGATGTCTCATCACTTGAGACGTGCAAATTTTCCTTTGCTCTTCTCCTCCTCCTGTTTGATATGGGACATGCAAGGAAAAACACACTCGTCACTGTTTCAGGTATCACTCGATCACAAGGGACACACCTAGAAGGAGAGGGGAAAGTTGATTGGGAACTGAAAGTATTTGTGGAGAAGGAAAGAAGGTCACTTACTAGCAACCAGCATCCCTCAAGCTCCAGTACCCCAACTACTAATTTACCCAGGAGGATCTCCAATTTCTTCATAGAAAGAGACAGCGCAGCATTGGTCTATCAAGTATTGCATGGGCTCTTGAAGCGTCAGAGAAGGAGCAGTATTTGCGAATGGAGCTCCTCATAGCTGTACAGAAGATACCTGAAAATCCAGACTTTATTCAAACCTGCCACAATCTGTTGCCTCAGGTTTTGAGGTGTCTATCCAGTCAATTTCCATTTTCGGGGGAAAAACACATCCCGTTTCTTGTTAGCTCCCACAAGCTCAAAAAAACAGGGTAATTTTGTTGACGTTATCAGTGTTTTGACAGGGATCAATTTCACTTAAGTATATAATATAATTTTTAAAAATTTTGGCACTTGTCTAATTTAAAAAGATGAATATTGCTCTATGACACTGGAGATGCAAATACCACAGGCAGATGGGATTAAGGCTACTCCTTTTGGATAAAGCAACATTGCAGGTCAACTGTTATGTTCCCCCCCCCCCATATTGTTGCTTTACACTGGAATCTGTGTAAATAGGTTATAAATTGTTACTTGGAGCCAAATGAGGTTTGAGACTTTTAAAACCAACTGGAGGTTTTAGTAGCCTTTCTTCCCTGAAACAGGATTTCAGATTGCACAGTTAAAGCCTTTTGTCAAGTCCGAGAGAGTCGGGCTACTTGTGCTTCAGGTTGAAATCTCCTATGTTGTTAGCAAAAACAAGATGATGGAAATGTAAACATCTTACTTATTATATGCTTGTTCCTTCAGCAAAACAGAGCTTTAGCCTTAGCCAGCCATGGCAGTATAACACATTGTAAAAACAGTAACAATAGCAAAAATTATTAAACATTTATCTCTCCCATGAGTGAACATCTGGCATGTATCAAAACGCTGCCTTGGGGATTTAGCACCAGAACCTTTAAGGTTTTATGCGACAATGCCTAGAGAGGGCAATAATAGAGCATATTCCGCGTAGGTTTTTTAATCACTGGCCTCTTGAAAATATCAAGAGCAGAAGTTGAACCACATATCACTTTATAAATGAAATGTTAGCATTCTCATTTGTGACACACAAAAAAATATCAACTGCATTTTTAATTAACTAAGAAGAAATTTAAAATAAACAGTGGGGGAAAAACCATACAAAATATGATATTGCAGATAGCAAACAGATGTGATACAGGTTCTCTTTTTAGATCTTACATGAAGGACGCTTTGCTAAGGGGAAGGAGTTTTCTGACCTAGGAATTTTTCCGATGGTTTTCAGCTCACTACCTCTACAAAGCTTTCTTTCTCTTTCACCTAAGTCTTAGGAAAAATTCAGTAAGTCACTAAAAAAAGGCAGTTAAATATTATATCCCTATGAGACAGGTAGGTAGACACGCACACTCATACACAATCACCATGTGACAGCTCCAGGTCCAATCACAGACGCTCAAAGATTAGAAGTCCTCACAGTCTCAATGCTACAAACAACCTAAGAGCTGCCACATACAAGAGAACACTGTTTTTCATCATGAATTGGGGAATCCTCCTCACTCAGCATGAGACATCACCTCCTGCATCACCAATGTGGTGTTCCCAAACATTAACGTGAATTGGGGGTCCACATCTGATGACCTGCTTAGAGTGCAAAGCACACAGGCAGAGCAAGCCCTGGGCCACTAGTGCTGTTGTGATGTTTGAATTCCACCTTAGTTCACACGCTACATTCTAGAGCAGATAACATATACGGGGGCACTAAAATCGCACCTTTAATATTTTCTTTTAAAACATCTTCAGAAAAATATATGAATCTGTCTCTAAATCTCCCAAGGAGCTCTACAGCAACCACTTGGGAAGAGGGAGAGGAGCGAGTGGGGTGCGTGGTTTATGATTACGTAAGGCTTTTTTTTGTAGGGACAAGACAAAGATTTATGGAATGCAAGGAAGGAATGCGTGTAATGTGAATGATATTGGGAAGCAACAGAGAAAAACCTGATAGTGAAGATTAAAGTGCAGGGCCTCATATGGATCACGTGTTAGGTCAAGATACAAATGTGAAAGGAGAATATAAAAGGGTTCTGTCTGGACTCTTGTTATAATAAGAAATGATTATACAACTGTATTGCCATGTTCTCAAGCAGCGCTTCCCTCTCTCCCTTTAATGACTACATAGCTTTTTTCAAAATGGAAGAAGAAAAACTTGAAAATTTTGTGATTAATGTTATTGTTAAGAAGACTGTCCCGGGGTCATAATCTCATAACTAATCCTGTTCGTTTCTCAAATAAGAAGCACAACAAGTAAATAATTTCTGATTCCTTGCATTGGCTTCTTTACAATATTTTAAGATCTATTAATACTTTTTGTTAAATTTTACTATGTATGTTAGTAGTAAAAATAAATAAATAAAAAGGTTCAGCTCTTTACCTTGTCCGAGTGCTTTTCTAATGTATTTGAGGTTCTATATAAGTCCATACAGATTTCCTTTCTTCATAAAGGAGCCTAGTTAGTTTATGCATAGATGTTCAAACAAAAGGTTCTAAACCAGTGCATTTTGGAGGAGATAAAGATACTGAAAAAACCAGAATTATACAGGGAATATAAGTTAGTCTAGTACTTCCACAGAAGAGCATTTCTGGGTAGCAGAAAGGATTCTGCTCCTGAATTCAACCCTGATTAAACCAATGGTGGATTTGATGCAGGAGGGGAAAGGATGGGAGAGAGCAAAGAGTGCCGTCACAGGGAAAAAGGAGGAAGAAACCAATGAACTGACAGACTCTGATGAAAAATAAAGATCCCAAAGAGGAAATCGCATCCAACACACTAGTTGTCCATTTTTTAACAAAACCCAAAATGATATCCTACAAAGGCTAGGAACATCTTTTTTGATGATCAGAACTCAGTGTACGTTGGTATCACAAGACAGGGCTATAGAAGGACAGGGAGCCGTCAACGGACTACGCTGTTGAAGAAAGCAGAAACACACACTCTAGTGTGAGATGTGATTCAGTTTTTCCTAGCCACAGGAAAGCAGTACTGCTATTAGCTCTGCAAATATACTCAGCTATTTCAGCGCTAAGTAACCTAAGTTTAAAACTGTATTTGTAGCATGAAATGAAATTATGATGCCAAAGTAAAATAAACGTCCAGCACACTCAGTCAATCATCTGTATCATTCTTTATGGCTCTCATTTATATTTGATATTGAATTGCTCACTTTTTAAAATTCAAATAACTCCCTCATCGATCCGGTCCTGAATGATTTTACTGAACATATCTTTTTAGTATCTAACACACTGTGATTTTGTTCCACATATGTTGTGCACTAGCTGATTCCATCCTAACCTCACAAAACATATTAAGCTTAATAAATATATTTATGAGAATTACTTTGTATAGTCCTTATGCAATCAGCCATGCTGTGTATGATAGCCCAAGACGATGAAAACCCATTGACTTTTTGTAGCAAATTAGTCTACCACCTAATCGGTGAACCCTGCTAAGCTTTTGAATTATGACGAGAACCAGCAGCTCAGTTAGAACACTCAAATGAATTATATCAATTCATAAACTTGTTCATGTCCAGATTTCATTAGCCACACATTAACAGCATTTTATGTTTATTACTGCTCTGACATAATCTATAAATAACTGAAATGCTAATCATAGTGTTCTGCCGGGCATCATCATTTAATCATAAAGAGATACATTATTATAAACTATAATAGATAATAACAAGTCCGGGTCAATGGCCGCATATTAAAAGATCACAATTATATCCTATAAGGGTATGTACCTCATACATTTGGTGACACAAAGGTCCATATCTAATCACTTGCAAATGTTTCCCCTCTGACATACTTACAGTACAAGGTGACACAATTAAGAAAATATGCTTGTAAAACAGGGCAATCTTTGAGCATCAAAGTAAACAGAGAACAATTAATAGTGAGGGAAAACATTATAGCATTTGCCAATGGCAGTTCTATTTAACTCTTCATTTCTGGGCTTGTTTTCCTCTACTAAAAGAAACTATAATCATAACATTGGGAGAGTTTATTTTACAGGAGAATACTGACTTATTACTGCAGCAGCTACTGAGCCAAGGCTGCTGGATGTTACCTATCGGGCTAAAAACGTAAACCAAAAGGTTAAGTTGCCTTTCTTTGCAATCCTATTCTCTACTCTAATGCATTCTTTCCACGACCTTACGCCATAAAAAACCCGTGATATTCAAATATAGCCTGTATGTTTTCTTTTAAAGAACACCTATTGACTGAAGCTACTCTCAGTGTCCATTTTGCAGTCCCCTCTCGTGTTCAGACATTCTGACATTACAGCTGCTTCTTTTTTCACCCAAAACAGACAAATGATCTAGATTATATATTTAACTTAAGAAGATGATGGAATCAGTAGCTTACTGACTGACGGTAGTTCCATGGTTTTTACTGAGGTAAAAAATCCTGGCCAAATACCAGCTACTAAACAAATAATTTCCGTAAGAGCTTTATCAACTAAACTAGTTCTAAGTGAGAAATGAGTCTGACCCAAGGACCAAGAATTAATTGCAGATTATTAGAATAAAGGTTTTTTCTGTGGGTTTATTTTTTGGTAGGTTTTGTGTTGGTTTGGGTTTTTTATTTGTTTTTGGGTTTGGTTTTTTTTTCGTTTTGGTTTTTTTTAAACAGAGAATTAGACTAATTTAAAGCTTTAGTTGAATAGGAAGCAGAGATGTAGTCTGTCATTGCAAGCACTTGCACCTCATAGCTCAGGGTGAACTGAGGGAGATAAAGAAAGGAATGTAAAACACTATGGAAACCAACCTCTGGAGACTTAATATTCTGATCAGCTCACCTCCGAACATCTGGCTCTTAAATGTTCAAGCACAAAAACAAGAGAGCTAATGAAAGCAGTACATATTATCTCTCCCATCAATGTACCTCACAAACACCTGCTAAAATTAAAACAAATTGAATCTTGATTGCTGATTAAGTACCCCTTCTTTAGCTAGATATTCTGTCATTATTTGCCCTGGCGCACAATGCATAAACTGATGAAAAGCTTGTGGTGGGCTGCAGCAGCAAAGGTTGATAAAAGACGATTGAGACGTAGATGCATGTAAACTGCAGCACATTAACTTTATGTACTCTAGCCCTCAAAAAGTTAGTTTTAGATTTTTTCCTCATTTCCAGGGCAAAAATTAATTTCATTTAAAATGGAAAGCACATAAACGGAACATGTTTTTTCTCCAGAACATTCATATCCCAGGGAAGAGTTGATAGATGGACCTCACAGTATTTACCAACACTACTGCCCAGCTACTGAGCTGTAAAATCTCTCTAAACAGTACTACTGTGCCTAGTGTGCTTTTTAGGCATTATCAAGTATGTGTGAAGACTTTCAAGCATTTATACATGTATGTTCGTGAAAAAAAAAAAAAAAACTGAAACAAAAACCACACAACCTGTTCAGGAATGTATGGCCTCTATTTATCTTAAATAGATGCTTAGGCAATGGTAAGAGAAAGGTTATATAGTTTACTGCCAATAAACTAGGGGAATGCTCTGCTTGCACACTTCAGGCAGGATAAAAACATCCATTAGGATTTTCATCACACCAATATAAATGCCCTCCTACGTGAACACTAATGACAGATGTGTGGCTAATCTACCATGTTAACTTCATTTGAGAAGTTGTGGTTTTGTTCAAACTTTATTAGTTAAACTTGAATTGATCCCAATACATTTTAAGTCAGTATTTAATCTAGTTTAAGTATGTTTCCAGATATCATAAACTCTTCAGACATCATTGTGTTTACTCTCTCTCTCTATATATATATATGTATTCATGTAAATTTCACTGTTAAAATAATCAACTTCTGACTCGCAGTTGTCCGACAATCTAAAAAGAAAAAAACCAGCAACACGACAGTGTGTAAATCCTTCTTAACAATAGCATCTACAAAACCTGTTTCTTGACTGACAATAAGGTCATAACAGCACATATGTTTGGCATATGTATTTCATCAATGGTGATTATAAAGTGAACCAAGAATTAGCTTCAAAATGATGGGTTACTTAAAGATCTGGAGGAGGACATTTAAACAAAAGAAAAGAAATGTCCTGAATCACTTACTATAGCTTGACTTCTTTTTTTTCCCCTTATTGCATTCTAAATTATTTAAATATACTATTAGACATCGTATCGGAAAAAAACAGATGTTTTCTAATTATGAACTGATTTTACAGTGTGATGGTGTCACATATTTAAATTACAAATACACATTTTTAGCATTCCAGCTGTGCTTTACAAGAGTTTAATTTGCTTCTTGCGATATGTCACATTGCACCTGCCTTTTAAAACTCCTATAAATGTAAAACATTAGCCAAGCGCAAGTATTAAGACATGCTGATGAATTCTAAAGATTTTTAACATCTTATAGAAGATGAAATTTATATAAAGATTTAATAATGAACCAGCTAAATGTTTATTTAAAATAACATTTACAAATATTTTAGAGAAGTACCAAATGGGACTGATGACTTGTGTGTATGTACGTAGGCAGTACAGAAAATTAAATTTGTGCTACTCTGCTCCTTTCTTACACAAGGTATTCTGCAGTGCTCTATAAATTAATGAGGCTAAATACTGATAATACAGTAAAATTTTGAAGGAAGGCAGCTATGCTGTCAGTCACTACACAGACATGGACATCAGTTTCAGTATTATCAACGGGAGAAGTACTGGCCACAGCACAAGAGCTATTCGTGGTCTTTCAAAAGCAGTCCATCATTTTGGAGCTTTCCAGCTGATGGGATATAGACATAAACAGCAAAAATACCAGCCTAATGTCTCACGTGAAATACATTAGCACTGGTTGGTCATATGAACTTGAATTTCCTGTTTTATCACCCAGAGTACTCCCTATTGATTTACATTTACCGCTCACACAAACTAAGCGTGTGGGTATCTGTGACTCCATACACACAGAATGCAACCTACGTTGAAGGCTATCAATATCTAAATAAAAACAGGGAGATTGTCAATGGCAATGCTGTTGATAAACTATGATGATATTATATTTCTGGGAATAAAAGAGCAACAGTTTGTAGGAGAACAGATTTTAGACTTTGAAGTAATTAGCTTGTGATTCACAGAAACATGATGACACAGTAGGAGTATACACAGCTATTTATTGTCTTCTACGCTCCCTAGAAATAACAATTATTGGTTTAGATTTGTATGCAGGTATAAAAAGAGAGAGAGTGTAAACAACTCTTGGGGAAAATGTAATGCTATTTACGCACCTTTTAAACCTGGTCATCTAGCAGCAAAGAAGAAACTTTTGAAGCACTAGTCTTCTTAGGATTACAAAGACGTATTAAAGAATATTGTAGAAAAACATAGATGCCCCTTTAGACCTGGTTACTAACTGCACACTTTCTAAACACACCCAGGGACCTACTCATTAACAGTCTAATCCTACCTCAAGTAAATTAAAGGAAACTTTTGCACTGACGTCAATAGGAACTGGAACAGGCTCTACCAACGTACCGTAAAATTCATCATTGTAATCTGTACTGGATCCTTGTTACTGAATGGGGCTGGCAGAAAGGGGACTAGCCCTACCTTCCTGCCCCCTTGAAAAAGCACTGCCGTCCTATGTTCCATAACAGAGCACAAGAAACTATTTTCCCCAAACTAGACAGCTGTCTCCTTTGCAACCTCACCTGGCACCGCAAAGCCCTCAGCGTGCACACCAGCTCTTCACCCGCACAAAATGAAATGGCAAAGGGAGAAGCGAAAGGAGGGCAGGGAAAGCCCGACGGGAGACATGACAGTGAGACAGTTGTGGTAATCAGATTGCGTTGCAATGTATTTTAAAACGTAAGATTTTAGCAGCTACACCTAATCATACCCGCAATTCAAAAGCTTCCATGCACTTAAATGTATTTGAGAAAAAACGTGAGGGCATTTGGACTACACAAAGTGTTATAAGTCCTTTGGACACATTTTACAGAGACATTTTCAGGGCACGGCTGTGTTACAAAACAGAATGACTCTTCCTCAGGAGACCTTTCAAAGATTCCTACTTGAGTTTTGACATGTGCTTTTTGTTTCAACGCTGCATGATGCAGTAGTCTTTGTCATATACTGCAGTGTCATAAATAGGCAGATAGAGATCATGTATGCTTTGCTAGAGATAAAAAATGGATGCTCTGCAAATCTCAAGATTTTCAACCAGTCATTAGGGAAATTACTTTTGCTTCTCTGCCATGAAGTTCATCGTACATGCAGCAAATATTCTACGCTCTGTGCAGGTTAAGTCATTTTGCAGGAAGTTGAACTTTATGCAATACACATACTAGAGGCAGACCAACTGATTTACGTGCAACTTTCTATTTTGTATCACACTAGGAAAATTAAAGGAATATTTACCTTGTATTTTGTACAATTAATTTTTTTCAGACTAATTTCAGAACTTAATGCAGTCTGAAAACAGTAATACTTAAACAGAAAATTATCAAAACTGTCTGAATTTCTCTAGTCTTGTGATTTTCAATTGTGAAAAATATTGTAATTTTTATTAAACATGCCAAGCCAAATTTGCTTTATTTAAAATTATTTCTGTACATCATATGCTTACAGTAAAATTATTAATGACAGAAGACAGAGCTAGGATAAACCAAGCCCATGCCGGTAAGGTGGATCTTGAGTCAAGCTTTAAATTTCTATTTACTTTTTGAAAAGTGTGTTACCCTTTTACCCCATTTTACCTTGATAAACAAAATCTGCAGTGAGATTACCTCATGCCAAAGAAAGCATGGATAAGGCTCACCTTCATTCTTCCACCAACAACCAGAAAAGGCATAAGGATGGATCAGATGTGAAGATGCTCATACTACAACAGGTGTTCCTGTGGAGGATACTGTCCCACTCGATTTGCCACCTATGTGCTTTACCTATCCCAGCTATAAAACAGAGTAAATATATTGGCCTGCTTTGCAAAACACTTTAATGTATAGTATTTAAGATGCGTGATAGACAAATGATATTTAGATGCTACTGGACCTAGCCTAATTCCCTATTAAGTCAGAACTTTCTCATTGACTCAATTTGGAAAAGTGTCAGGTTTATGGTCTTCCACAGGTACAGGGGGTCTTTAATTAAGTGTTTCCTATTCCTGTTATTGAGATAATATAAATGAAATGCAAAAACCTGATTAATTTTATTTTTTGCTCCAGGATTTGGCATGTTAGAGTATCACCCCTAACTCTTCTTTTCCACACTCTTTTATTAAAGCAGGAAAAAAGAAATCAAATCTTCAGTCCATATTCTAGGAATGCTTTGTCTGGGTTTTCATGCTATTGCTTCCTGTATCATGGAAGTAATATCAAATTGAAAATATTTCTGTTCAGCAACTTCAGCAACTCTAAATTAAGAGAATCCGTAGTTTATTGGCTTTCAATGCTTGAGCAGGTTAAGAATGTGTAAGCAAGAAAGATTTCATTTAGAAAGAGGAGTGAAATGTCCATGATACCAACAGAGACATTAAGAGAGATTAGGCCATATTCATAAACTGCTTTTCAGCTCCTAGATTATCAAAAATAATGAACGCGACTAATTAAAAGAAACAATTTTTGAAATAAAGAAAATTCATTTTTAACTCAGTAATAGCTCACGGATATAAAATTGTATGATAACCAGTAAAACAGTTTTTACATTGTTGTACTGAAATAGGCATTGACCAACATTTGCTTTAGAGCAGATGGCTGTTAGGTCATGCTCTATGCATAGTATAACTGTCATGAAATTGGAAAAAACACTCCACTGAACAGATATTTAAAATTTGGCTTACAAAAGTACTTGGAGTTTTCTATGAACCACAGTGTCGTTGTCATCTCAATAGACATAGCGACAATCCTCAGAAAATGGTGAGAACTGCACGGAATTTGACATGAATCGTGCACCCAAGCAACTAGTCAAGAACCTTTTAAAATGTTTTATGGAGCAAATTAGGATCCTGTACGCAGGTAAGGAAACAATATCAAAAGTGTTTAGAAAAATAAATAAAAAAAAAAAGTGGTTTGAGGAAGATTTTCTTTCTGTGAGAGAGATCTGTTTCTGAAAAGAGGTATGTCTTTCCCACTTTTGTTGCCATTTTTCATAGATCATGATTAAAATCTGATTAATTCATTTAACTTTAAATGGGGGGGTGTCAAATTTCATTTTGAAATCTTACTTCCTTTTTTTTTTAAGAGTTCAATAATTTCTGAATGAAAAGGCACACAAAACAAAGATGCTTTAAATTTTATTCGTATCTTAGTTACCTTTGAGATTTAGCTGGAGAGTAACAACGTTACCCTTTTGTCAATATTACTGTACTGAACCCAGCTGAATCACAACCCTTCAGTTGGTCAGAAAACGCACTGGAAGTTTTCTGTAGTTGCTTCTTAAGAGATTTCAGACACATAGCCTACTACTGGAATTTTAGCCAAAGCATCTACAGAGATAATTTAGCTCTGCATCCTTCATTTTGAGTCCATGAAGTAGTCATTCAGCTGAAGTGGTCTCTGCAGAGGTGCTTCAGAAGTGCTCTGCAGCAGAGGAGTGATCCATAGTGTGATCTGCCTTCTGAAGAACATGATTCAGGGGGTTTTCCCCCCGAAAAGGCATCTGTCAATAAAGAGACAGGATTGTCGTTGATGTAAAGTGGCAGAGAGAGGTTGGTGTCGGTAAACCTGTGGTGATTTACCCCTGTTGAGGACCCCAAATGTACTGAAATTTCATTCAGTCTGTTAACAACATTCACTTGAGCTGATTGGGAAGGAAAGACCAAAATACTGGTTTAAAAACAGAAGAGAAAGCTTCATTTCAGGGGGAAAAATAGTATAGGAATATTTAAAGTTATGATGAGAAAGACTGATCATTTCACAGTGTGGATGACAAAATGCCAGAACAAATACAAAATATGTATTAAAAATAAAGCCAGAAACTACCATTTTAAGAATTTTTAAGATAGAACACAAAAAGAATAACCTAGAATTTCTAAAGCATTGGTAAATATGAACCAATTACTTATTATTTCATTAAAGTGGAGATGGGAAGGACCCATTCCTAACTCTCAGTGTTTGCCTCCTGGGGTCCTAGATAGCTTTTCCTGTCAAATTAAAAGGGGAAAAAAGATAAATAAACATGAGAAATTAAGATTGTCTAGGTATGTGAAGGAGAAAGGAAAAGAAACAAGGAAATAATGTTCCACAATTATTACCAGAGCTAAGAGAGAAACAAAATTACTTGATCATAAATTCAGGATAATCTGGTTTTCTTTATGAGTTTCCATTTTATTAATGAAAGGAAGGTAACACCTTAGTGTACCCGGATGAATTAAAATGCCTATTTGTAGGAGCAAGCCTCCATAGGGGTCTTTAATAGAATCTGTGAACAATTCTGGAGTCAGATAATTTAGCAGTAAAAAGGCAATATTAATAGCTCACCTCTCTCAGTACACAGACCAGCCTGGACAAAAGTAGAAAGAAGGGAATATTGGCATGAAAGACTGTGTGGCTTATTTGCATTATCATAACTTCCATGCAGCAAGAAGCTTTACATGCAAGCAGCTCTTTTAAAAGGGGAGAAAGTCCACAAGCACAGAATCTGTAAATTGTCCGTCAGCCTTGTTTATCAAATTCAACATACACATGGAGCGAGCTTTGAACAGAAGCCAGCTTGGAAGAGTATTAAATACCTGAAAAGACTGACTTTTATTTATTTAAAAACCGCAGCAGGTCTACTTCAGAGCAAACTTGTCTCAGCCAGTAGCAGCACCGAGGGGCAGATCCTCAGCTGGTGTAAACAATCCTGTTTACAAGACCAAACTCAGCTGAGCTGCGTACACCAGCTGAGGATCCGTCCCCAAGGCTCTTAGCATTAGCTCCGTTCAGCTTAAATCTAAGAGTCTCTGGTCAGACTTTGGGGGATTTCTTTTTTGTTGTTTTGTTCTACGCCTGATATGTGGTCTGCTCCCGTGGTTTGCGAGAAGTTGGAATACAATACTCTCTCCAAGTCTGCAGTACAATACAGTGGGATACTATTTCACAGATTTTTTTTCATCTCATTATTCTAAAAAGAAAAAAAGTATCTTCTCTTAAATATAATTGTTCAAACACTTCAACTTAACTCCTCAGCAGGATTAAATACACCTGAAAAAATATCCAGGTATTTTATCTGCATCAGCTCTTGAAATAAAGTTCCCATAAGTTTTCACAGTCTTTGTCCTGAAAAATGTATGTACATCACAAATGTGACTTATTTTAATGATCTATCATACTGAAAAAGACAATGACTTTAACACTGCAAAATATTTACTTCCTAATTTTAAAGAAGATTTTCTCATTAATTTTTTAACCTATTGAAAGAGAATATATAAAATCTCTTCTCTCACTTATTTTGAACAAATCTGACAAAGATGCTGCTCATGAAAATTCCAATCAGACCTTATTAACTGCAGTTAAATTCCATACATAGCAGACAGTCTCTGTGAATAGAAGTATGAAGGAAAAAAAAAAAAAAAAAATGAGAGGAAACAGTTCAACCTTCCTATGGGTACCTGCTACTGCCTATACTATGAAAGTAGGATAATTTCACTCTTCAGAAAATCAGGCTTTTTATTATTTGGGGTTTAAAACGGTACCAATGCTCTCTTTTCAGAGAAGAGGGTTGCAAGAGGCAGAAAATTTCTTTCCATCAGCCCCTGGCAATCTTCATGTTTCATAAAGATCAAAATGGTGTTGAATCATGAGAAGAACCACAAAACCACGTGTTTACTAAGGAACTGTAAGAAGAGCTGCTTGGAAAGTTTCAACAGAAACTATAGCAAATTGACTTTTTAAACTCACTCAAGTTGGTTTTGATGATGAACTGGTTTTATGAGCAAGATTGGAAGAAAAGTATTATCAAAAACATAAATATTCTGGCCTGCCAATTTTTCTGTTGCATATAATAGTAGTCCTGGTTCATTCCCCTCATTCCTCATCTTTTCTACAGACTGAGACCTACAATAAGATTTAATCTCCCATGATGCGAGTGCCCCTCTCTGCTTAGAAAAGAGGGGGGAAACAAAGAAAGAAGAAAAAACAAAGCACAAGAGCGCACACCCGAATACCTGAGAGAGCAATATAACACGTGAGGAAAGTGAGCCTACATGAGACCATCAGACATTATCTGCAACTCTGTGTAGCCCTCATGGCAACGTAACGAATTGCATTAACTGAAACATTTTTATTTTGTCATGAAATATCTAGATTTTCTCTCACAAAAAATTCTCACAACCTACTAAAAGAAATATCCAAACCTCATCTTCTGAGTACATCTGTTCACAAGGTAAAATAAAGGATGCTGCCCTAACCAAATATCCCAACAATTGTTCCACTAGTGTAAGAATGGTATGGATGACAACAAAAATTTGATTTCAAATCAGCTATCACTACAAATAAGTCCTCAAAACCTGTGAGCTATCTTTACTGTATACTTCTGGAATTTCTTATTTCACAAATGTTATTCAACTTTACCACAGGAAAAAAAAAATTCTACTATTCTAAATAACAGTTTAGTACAAATGAAAACAAACCAAATTTGGCAGATTATGACAAATCTAGTTTTCTTCTATGGGAAAGGTGAAGGTGACAAGTAAGGCTTAATCCACCCTGAAATGACTTTCAGGAAAATCTTCTGTTATTAGAGCGTTCAGACACACACTTTGCAATGCAACCAGTGAACAAACCCCACGAGTCTAACTCCCTTCTGAATTCCAGCAAACAGGCTACAGAGAGCTGGTATCAAGTTACAATATGATGGATCCATTTTCACGAATAGACAGGTAAGCAATAAGTCTATGCCTTTTTTTCCCTTTCTTCTTTATTTTAATATCTATTCAGTCTTGTTATTGGGCTATTATATTTTGCTGTTGCAATTTAAACCTTTTATCAGAAATAAATCTTTGAGCTCTATTATCTTGTAACAATTCTGTAGGGACATGCATTTCAAAAAGCTGAAAGAAAGATGAGAATGGAAAGAGCCTTTTTTGCAGGCCGCTATTAAAGTTTTCATACTGCTACATTACAACTATAATATAATATCTTTAATAATAATTCATTACTGTTCCATAATAAGCAAGGAATATGTTATGCTATATTAATCAACAATTCTGTTTCGCTAACTTTTAAAATCATTCATCTGAAATTGCATATTATTTTAGTGCCATCTTGTAGCTGATTTACAATGACTTAAAGTTTATTGATAGTTTCTTATACACGAGGCCTCATGAAATTTGCAAATCCTGTTGGTTCTTTCTCATATCTATTTTTAGTCAATATACGGTCACTAACCTACTCGTGAAAAACACTTGACACGATGTGAGTGGTCACTGGCTTTGGGTTTTTTGAAGCTAATATTCCAAGAAAGGAAGGTAGGGAAGAAATAAATGCAATGAATGAAACTAGTTGTGAAATCTGGAGGAAACCTGCAGAATTGCAGAAACATGAGGAATCTGTTTCTCCCTGAGCCAGCATCAATGATTCATTAGCCACTTGCTAAAACTCAATAATCAGCTCATGAATTGCTGAGTTCAACCATTATGAAAACAATATACAGAATCAGTAAATAATGGCCTCTGATGAATCTGCTGTACTGTATTCCTTTTGGAAGAATAACAATAGAAAGATCCGGAATGAAAGTAGAAAAGGGAAGCAAATGAACCCAATAAATCATACAGAAGCCTTAACTTTGTACCGCATATATGGATTTACTCTGTGCATCCAACTTCTTCATAGCCTCTACATACCTGGTTTTCTAAAATTCAGTTCATTTTCAAAAACTAAAGTTCAGATTCTGTTGTAACACGCTAATTCTCAGAATGAAAAGTAAAAGTTTGGAGTTTTAGGGGAGGGGATTTTTTTTTTTTTTTTAACATGTCTGAAGTCAGAAATTTCTCTCTATGTAGATCAACAATGGTAGAAGTATTTTTCACATGCAGCAATATGTTCTCACTGTCATGTCTCAGAAGAAATCCCTTGGGGCTCAAGATCTGTGCATGTCATTGGTAACAGCCACATAGAAAATTAAGCCTCAATTGACTTCATTGAAAAAAAACCAAATCCCACCTCTAAGAATATCTAAGCATTGTTTTGAAATGATGATTAACGAGATCATTTTTAGAGTTCTAATATTAGTTACACACATTTATGCCAAAGCTAAATTTGATATAGTCAGGGATTTCTATAAAACGCTGGACTGGAAGATAACGAGTTTCACAAATTTCTCCAGCACTCAGGAGAATGCAGGATCTTCACAGAATCTCAGGACCAATGTATCTTTCTTTCTCTGAATTGAAACCCTTGCTGCCTCTGTTTTTTAAGTTTAAACTTGGAGGTTTGCTTCTGTGAATGGGGTTCCAAAGGAAATAAAAAAACCCTTCAGTCCCATCCAGCGTGTATTTTGAAAAATTTAGCTTCCCTAAGGTCTTAACAAAAGGAAATTCTACTTGTGGGAAGAGATGATTAATCCGAGACGCTCCAATGTACTGTATGTTGTAATGATGAAAAGGATGCTCAACAGGTCTAAGCCTTTCGAAGGGAGGGTCTTACTCATCTTTGCCAAGGTGTGGTTCATGAAGCATCTTTAGCTCTTGACATAGCAGAGGGCACCTCAGAATAATACAGCCTCTCTCCAGGGAACAAAATGAATTTCCAAGCCTTTTCTTTATCAGGTTAACATTTGACAAGCTTGCTTTACTGCTCTCATTCTCCCCAAGTATCTCAGATGAGGAGGACAGAAAAAGTTTGTGGCAGAGAAAGACAGAAGGAAAAGAAATTCAAGATTTTCAAAACACGGTGCCAAAAAGCACACTTTCTCTCCTTGCAGCAGACATCAGGTAATGAGTACGACTGGATGTACTGTGGATTATTCTAGAAGCTTGGGCTAAAAAAAAAAAAAAAAATGAGTTTTGCTCAGCTCTTATACACAAAGACATACACAAAATCTTCTGAAATCTTATTGCTTAGGTGTACGGGCTGAAAATTGAGTAATGCTTAAATCCTACTGCTCCACAGAGCCAACAGAAGTCTGTTAGTCCACCTTCAGCAATGCATTAATTTTCCTGTTATTGAACTGTTATTTACGTGAGACCACAGATGGGCACAAATGTGCACAAATCTTTAAAGGAAACTAAAGGCGTAGCCCCTGTCCAGAAGATCTGCCGTTCTAAGTTCATCCTAATATCGATACAAATAATGGAACACACTTTTGCTCTCTAAAATGGCAGTCAAAGCAAATTGGGCATTCTGAGCTGGGCTCTGGCAGCCTTTTGTATTGCTTTCATTAGAGTGTCAGACTCTAAAAAAAAAATAATGTGACAAAGGAAGGGTGGCTGGTGAGCTGGCAATCATACAACGTATAAAGATCTGAGCTCTTCTGTAATGATCATATGTGATTTACAGAATCAAAGGGTCAAATTCTGCCCTCAATTACACACCTATTGCTAGGCGGTACACCATCACATGGCACGTGAATTAGAGAGATTATTATATTTCTAAAGAAACAGAAGAATGGTCTGCGGCGTTCAAAGTAACAAATTCAATGTTGATCCTGTATTAAATAATAACATATAAATGTATCAAAATACCAATGCATCTTCAGCACCTTTTTTTTTTATAGATATAGTTGGAGCAATAGAACTGCTGCAGTCTCCGTTTCTAGTCTAATATTCTATGTTTCTAATATGCTTCTAGTCTAATATTCTGCATAGGAATATGCTCCACAAGCCAAACTTTGGAAAAGAAAAAAATTGGCATTTTTTCAGTCTGCTTGAACACCGAAGCACTGGCTAAGTTTGTCAGTAGCTCCCCATGTCTGCTGGATCTGACAGCCCTGCCCCTCCAACGTTACCATGGTACAACAGTTTCTGCAAATGCTCCTTTCTGTTGCCTCTCTTAACTGATGCCTACACTTACTAAAAGAAGAATTAATGCACTTTATTCCTCAGGAAAATTTATCAGATGCACAAGTTATTTAATTCAGTTTGAAGTCCCCCGTGCCCTCAGGAATCAGAAACGCTACAGGTTTCAATTGCTGGCTGCCGCTTTTTGTTACATGGTCACTATCCCATAATCCCAAACTTGCTGAACTTGTTGAGTTTCTCCACTGCCTTTAGTGGGTTTTCATTGAGGTACCCTGACAGGTGCTAAAAGGAGAAGTGGAACTGAAAATCAGGGAAATTGAAGACTCAGCTGGTTAGAGGCGTTGCTGTTATCCTTTTTACGTAAACACATGACCAAGAAGAGAAAATTACTGTTGATAAAAACAGCTTCTCATCCACACTTTGTGAAATAGCTAGTGCAGTCTCTTTTAGGAAAATACATTCAATCACTTTCTCCAAAGACATATGTACATGCATACACATACATATACAGCTTAAAAAGAGAAGGCTGTCATATCCAAAATTTGTATAGAAACAAATTTCCTTTAATGATTACTTTGACTACAGGCTTTTGATTTTCCCCAACACCTACCTGCATTTGATTCTGACCCGTAAAGGCCAGTTTCTCCTACAACAACCAGTAGAGAATGCTGGCATTAGGGGAAATACTGCATAAACAGAAGTAAACTCTAATTGACAGATACACAGATTTTCATCTTAATTGCATGCTTTTAGGCCTTCAAAGTGTGTTTCAAAATTATCAGTGTATTATAGCATTTGTTTTGAAATGCAATTAATATTTATCGTATGAATTCTTCTGCTTTCCAAAATAACAGTATTTGTGTAACTATTTGTAAATAAATGTAATGACTTTTTTACTTTAAGCTAGAAATAAATTCTGACTTTCCATTCGGACAAAACACACATATGTAAAGTTAGGGTCAGTTGCGAAAGCAATCTAATCAACAAATGGAATTGCAAACAGAAGGAAAGAACGGACAAGGAAATGAAATAACAAGCAGGACTATTAAAGAACGGCTTCACTGATTTGGGTGTGCCACAGAAACGTCATTGCCCCAACTGCTCTATGTCTCTTTCATCTACCTGGAATAAACTATGCCGTGATTTATGTTGTAAGCACTGTGTTTCCATGTCATTTTAAAAGAACCGAATTTTCTGGATCTTCCCTCTCTTAGTTAATACACATGCACACACTCTCACAAAACATATGTTAATAACTTCAGACCACAAATTTAATTTATCTCAGCTTTCCACCTGACATCATTTCTTGTCATGTGGCGCATACCCATCCGTAAACAAAATGGGGATTCATTACCATAGCAACAGAGAGTGTGACTTTGATCAGCTTCAATGATTATTTGTAGGCACACACGTTTACAGATATCAAAATCCTAAGTGAAGGCTGATTACCTTTTTTTAAAAAAAAAAAAAAAATGAAAGCAGTTCAGTTGGTTTATATGTATGAGAAAGAATGCATGCTAAAGACACTAAAAAATACATCTGAATGGAAAACGAAGCTACTGGCCATTAGCCCGGTGTCACTTCCAGTTACTTGTGAATATATGTATTCCTAATACGAATAATTTGATTTATCTGTCCTGTAACCAATAAAGTATTTTCTTTTTGTTCCCTGGCAGATGTGATACTTAAGGCTGCACATGCAGGTGTTTTGGGGGCTGGCTCGTTTGGGATGAGAAGAGGTGGTAGCCTGTAGCTTGACAGAGAAAGAGAAAAAAAAATGTGAACAATGTGTTGAAAAAGACTACAGTCAGAGCTGCGCAGGACCAGCTGTTTTTTTCTAATTAGAATAACAAAAATAGCACATGCTAAAACGTTTTTTTCTCAAAAGCAATGAATGCTTTAGGAACTATAAGGAAAGAGCTCTAAAACCTATTTAAATGAAGGAATGTTTCAGGAGCCATATGGAGAAGAAAAAGAAAAGGCAAAAGTAGAGAAATGTTTTATTTTTAGCTAAATCTGAAGCATTTCAATTCTTCATCCAATGTTACATAGAAAATATCTTACTTTTAAACTTCCAAAAATGTCAGAGCTGATGCTGCCTATTGTATCATAGCTTAAACAGGATATTTTAAAATACTTAGTGCATTTCAGCGATGCATTCCTTCCACATATTTTAAATTCCATTATATGCCCTGAACATGCATTGAGATATATTACTTATGATATATCTGTGTTCCAGTAATGTATGATAGCTGCACATAATGAAGTATGTGACAAACACTCAAAACACACACTGTATCATCAGTCTTTTCTTCTTCTTCTTCTCTTTTTGCCTTCCTCCCTCCCCCCTCCTTTTCCTGAAGCACTGATGATTCAAAACTTTGAATACAGGAATAACATTTGTAACAGCTCCGGCATTCTGGACATCTGCACTGTTAGAGTACTTTAGAATAAAGTCACATGGCCATAGGGAAATTTCACAGAATTAAAATCACAGTGACTTGCCAAGGTGTATAACTAGTTTGTTTTCAGCTGTGCTTCTCATGAATAATTACCAAGCAGGCATATCCTAAAGCTAGCACAAGCTGTCATTTCACCAGAAATATTCAATATTTAAAACAGAATTTAGAATTTAGAATTTCATAAATGAAAATAATTACAGCACAGGCAAAATAGCACAGTTCAAGTGCTGTCATGTACTTCTTGCCTTTCTATGAGGCCTCTCAGAATCAACACGTTAGAGTCATATTAAATTATTTTTACAACATAAAGAAAGTGATGCAAATGCAAGGGGAATTGCAAGTATTTTTTTCCCCCCAGAACTAATGTTTTGCTAGCATTTCGCTGACTATTCCTTTATCAAGCACAGAGGGAGAAAACACAGGAGGATCCAGAGACTTCCATTTGTTTCAGTCCAGTGTGATGAAAAATGACACCTGTATTCTTTTCCGCCGCCATATGTATGAGCGAGAGCCAACAGTAATTCAAAGCTGGACAGGAAGGATGAGAGGCTGGAATAAGATGAACGTGCAAGAGATGGGATGCACTTTACCATGAAGCCTTCCTTAGACCCTTTACTACCCACACAGGTCCATAACTTGAAGCCCAGACCTATGCTGCATCCATGGGAGAGCACAGAAGTCTTTGGGGAATGACTACTTAGCCACCAGCGTCCCACCTCTTTTGCAAATCCATGGCACAGGCAGAAGTGGCTGTGGCCAACAAATAGCCAGCTACAGCGGACTGGAGCCCCGCTGCCCCACCAACAACCCTGTCTACTTCAAGGTCAGTTGCGACTTCTCTGTTATGCCAGGTCATGACCCTGGGTTTTCTGTTTTTGCATCCCAGAGGGGACAAAAAAAAAGGAGATTGTGAGCCAACAGAAAAGCGTGCTTTCCTTTCACAGAAGGCTTAATATTGGCACATTATTATAATATTATGAAAATCTTTATTGGAGCTTGAATAATGCCCTGAAATAGATATTGTGCTGGTTAATAAATTACATTTTCAAATGAGAGAGATTTTATCACCAAAACATCTCATGATTAATTTCTAATGTGAAGCTTATGGCCCTAACTTAAAACATTTGATTTTGCATTTGTGTTCAAAGGTTGAGCACTTAGTAAAGTTTTTATAAGAAACTCACTGAATTTTTTTTCCCCATATTGGAAAAAAAAACCCAACCCACTAACCTGTTAATCCACTATAACTTCATAACCTCAATTACAGCTCTTCAGATGAAGGTGATTAAAAATAAGTATCTTCCCCCACTTTCAAAGAGCAGGTCATACCTTCCAAAGAAATTCTGTTTAAAATTTTTCAATGATACATTAATGGCAATAATTACAATTGGTCAGAAATGTTCCACAAGACATGTTTCCCATTTTCCAACCAGTTCTATCTATATCTACTTGGAGTTTTCACATCGCGAGTAGTACCACTGTAGTAAGTAGGGTTATTTCTATATGAAGTAAGGGGGGATAATATAAAACTATACATGCTATAATAAAAAGCTAGTAAAAAAGCCAGGGTATTAAAATAAGGAACTCGCAGCTTCCAAACCTAAGTACGGACCATGAGGCCAAACTTCTGCTCTAATGATTTTTTTTTAAAATTAATAATTTATATTTATCAGCGTTTTACTGAAGTTGGCCCACTGCTAAGATTTGTGGCACACCATTTTCTAATATGTTTGATTAATTTACTGTTGCTGCTTGTAAGCAGGCCATGATCCATCTAAACACATTCTCAAATCACAAAATGAAACAATAAAGTAAGGGTGCCAGCGTGCAACAGGCAAAGCTGCAACTCAGTTTCTCAATTTTTCTGGATATGTTCAAGTCTCAAGCACTAAGATCTAATTCTTTAGCTGATTATTCCCAAGATCAACTAACATTGTAAATACGTATGCTTATACACTCAGCATTCATTTTGTTAATATTCTCAAGAAATGAATCAACATTTTGCTTTTCTAACTAGTAGCCAATCAATAATAAAATACTACATTACTCACAAAAAGTTAAAAAAATTAATAAAAGAAACAAAAGAAATTGAAACACAAACAAAAATATGTACAATTTAAACTATTTAATCCTACCATTTACCAGAATGTGAGTTTAATTCTAACCACAAAAAAATATTCCAGACTGATGATATAGAAACCCTTCTCAAGTGACTGAATAGGTTTCCTTGTATTATTTGTCAAGCACATTTTGGGTTAGTCTAAAAACACAGCAGCTGTAAACTGTTTGGGGTAGAAAAAGTCCACAGGAGCCACCCACCATCAGGGCTGTTCAGATTCTTATGCCTGATGGTGAGATAAAATTCAAAATAAAATTATTTGTGCATTCAGTAGCATTATGACTCCTGCATCAAAATAACTTTTTTTTTTTTAAAGTTATTTTCTGGTAACTAAATAAATTAATTGTTGCTGTGAAAAACACTGTACCTTACTGTGATCCTGAAATCAGGAGGAAAATGAGAAACATTCTCCCAAATCTCTCTTGTCAACCCCAACTTTCTAATGGTTTTCCTATTTTCCTGCAATACTTCTCCAAATTGTGTTTGCGGCTGATATTTCCTACCCTGTCTTCTTCCCATGGGGAGCTGGAGCTCCACCTTCTACTCCTCTATTTGCAATCCATTTTAATAACTTCATCTTCTCCAACAAAAAAGAATTTTGCCATTGCCTTTAGGGGAACAAGAAGAGATTTTTAGTGAGCTAAGCTGTATAGGTTTTTGTCTTATTTTAATCAGGATGTTGGTTGCACAACTCAATACTGATTGTGTAATCAGAAAGCAAGTAGAAACAGAACACAAATGAATTACTATGGAAAAATTGTCCTCATAATGGGGTCATGAAGCATAGAGATATACATTCATAATACTCTGTCAAATTACATTATGCAAGGAAATAAATTATGTTAAGAGAAAGTATGTTTTAATTACAAGCACAATACTACTTCAAATTGGGGAAAAATTGCTAACCCCTTTTTTATTATTATTATATAAATTTAGCATCAATATGCACAGAAGTGCCTGCACAGGGTAGACATCCCCTGCTGTTAAGGAGCGTGTGTGTGTGTGCGCACACAAAATTTAGGAATGCAAGATTTTCCAATTATTATTTTTCCTGAATTTTTTTCTGACCATCAATGTGTAAAATATAGAAACCTAAATAGTAAGACAACAGTAGTTTGTGATCATGTACGTGACAGCAATTATACTGTGGTCTCACTAAGTGTGTTGCAGATACAGTAGATTATTTAAATCACAGAAAACAGAATACAGAATAAAAAGAGAAAGCATTAGATTTGGGGATTTTTTTAGCCTTTCTTTTTTAATTTAAACAAACATTTAAAGAACAGCATCCTGGTGAGAAAGAGGATGTTGTTAGGATACACAATTCACCTTATAATTGCAAATTAAGTTTGAATAGGTGCATAGGCTAACACAAACTTTTTATAATCCTTTATAAAGAATGGCATAATATAACAGGTATTAGACATGCCGGTCTGTTAGATAAATTTAGAGATGTTATCAAACTTTTAAAACCTTTATTTTTCCATAAATAAGTTTTGGCTATACATCAAATGATAGCCACTCTAAGTGCTGAGTATAAAATAGAGACAACATTTTACTCAGCCTATATATGCAGTATTAACCACAAAGCAATAACTACAAAAAGTAGTCTCAGCTATAAGACCGCTACCCAGGCTAAAGGTGTGTCCCTCCTCCTAGCCCCAGTTTTCTGGGATAACAGGAAGTAGCTTTGAAAATACACAGGAATAAGAAGCTTTGAAAATATTCAGCTTTTGCTTCAACAGTCCTGTAAATATCCCCAGTACAAGAGTACATTCATAAGGAGGAGGAAAACATACAGGAAGGGGAAGTCTGGTCGTGTAATTCTCTAACTAAAATTTAATTTTACTTATTATACTCTTGCTTAAAAAAAATAAACTAAAAAAATCATTGCCAGCTTTCAGATGTGTACCCTATTCACCCAAAGGTTTTCTGGATACACTAAAGCATCTTTCTTACCACAAGGTGGCATCTTCTTATTTTTATATAAAACATCTGAATATTTACATAATTTGAATAATTTTCTACACCTGAACGTTTCTAATTTTTTTTATGACAACCATTTAACATCTGTGCAGATACCTAGCAATAATGTTAGACTTCACCTCACAAATGCTCATGGAAGTATCTGCTGCTGCTTTTCGTATACTTTTTTACAGACGTTACATACGTATCGAATCCCTTCACTAAACAACATGCTGACAAGACATATAGAAACGCACAAATACTCCTTGCAAATTCTGGGGCAACCCAAATTATGAATTTACAACACATGTTAAAAACACTGAGCTTTCTCCCAAAACACCTATTGAAAGATTACATTACCGGGGTAATCTGACCAGTTTCTCAGCATGCAGGTATTTTAACATATAACACAGAAATCCATTAAAGCCAAGGAACTTTACACTCCATAATCTATACACATAACTCAAACCAATTCTACAAACACAGAAAAATGCATAAAAAGCATCAGCAGGTTGGTTTTTTTTAATCTGCCCACATCTCTACTAATATAACCCATATAAGAAATAAAAAGGGAAAAGTTTAAAGTCTCTCTCCCTAATAACTTTCATTTTGCACAGTTATTCGTCTCCTTCCAAAGGTAAAGACTTTCATCTAATCAGGAGAGCATAATATCTACCGACTATGTTCAATTTAACACAAGTGGAAATTAGTACCTAAGCAAGAAATCAGAGGACTGAGTTCCCATGACAGAACCTGATCCCCCCCGCTATTACATTGCTTTAAAAGCAAAAAAGAAAAAGGAGATTTTTATTTTATTTTTTTTTTAAATACTACAACTTCATTAGATATGATCCTAGGTCTACTGATTCAACTGCAAAGCTGCTGTTGACTTCAACAGGTTATGGACTCAGGCTCCTGCTTCATAATTAAGAGAAGTTTAACTGGCATGGGACACCACAAACTGAGGGAAATTTTATGCCAACAGTTTTTCAGGAAGAAATTCAAATTTAATGCTTCTGAAATGTTTCAGAAATTCTTCTCTGCTCCTCAAACTGGTCTTAACTATGAAATTTTATCTCACGTACTAATCTATTTCTAAGTTAAGTGGTTTTTATTTATCTTTTCAAATAAAATTGGTTTGGTTTCTCAATCTGAAACAATTTACTTCAGAATTTACCTCAAAGAAATTTTGATTTTAAATGCTTTATTCTGAAATTAAGGTTTTTGAGTCAAAGGGAAGACTTTTCTTCTTTACAGTCAATCATTTCAGATCCAGGTGCAGTAATTCTGAATATTGTGCCATTGTAGAAAAGCATGAGAATATTTCTGAACCTGATTCTTCCACCTCCCTCTAAACAAGATATTGGATACATATTTTTGATTTCCATATAATTTCTTTTCAACAAGAAGCAAAATGTCATATTGTTTGTCATACATAATCTAAAAACACGGCTGCAGTTTTGTTAAAACAGTTTGTGGTCTCAGGTTCCTCTGTGTCCCAACTGAGAGACCAACACAGGGAGGTGGACGTATAGATCCTGATCTGCTCGGCTATAAATGAGTAACTTTACTTGAGAGCTGAACTACCTATCAGTTCAAAAGCAGTGAGACGAGAATGTAATCATCTGCAAACACAAATAAAGCAATAGGTCTAGCCATTACGTTTACTCCCAATTATTTGCAGCTGCAAAAACATACAGACAATATTTTTCACATACAAAATTCCATTTTTAGCCCCAGACAAAAATCAGTTCCTATCTCTTATTTACTGTTCTGGTAGAGCTTTCAGAAACCATGTATTACAGCAGAAATTATCTAACTGAACAAATGTCTAGCAGACCATCTGCAAATAAAATTATTTCCCAAATTATTCAGTAAAGCCACGTCACTTCAGAGAGATAGGTATGATGACCGCCTCCAGTGTCACCTGAAAACTGAAAATAAATTTAAAAATGACTCTTGCATGCATAAGCAACGGGATGCTTATACTAATATACTACAAACGACACAGCTCCACCACTAGTACAAAACAACATGTCAAACTGGTAGAAAACTTCTGAGTGAATTTTAAAAGGGTATTCCTTCAATGGACTATTCTGTCAAAATTACTTAGTTTTGATTTAATGGCAAGTAGTTAAGAATAAAAACAAAGGCCCCAAAATAATCTTCTGCTACAGTTCCTTTTTTGTGTGCTGTTTGTTTTTAATTGTCAGGTATCCACACTAAAGCATTCCTCTATTTCTGCGGTAAGACCTGGTTTTAAGCAGCAAGGTATTCCCTTAGGGCCAAGTGCAGCATTTTGTATGGTCTGGTGAGAGCTGTAAAACCCCTTCTGCCACCCCTAATCCTTCCAGGAAGGGGCTCTCGACCTCTCCTCGGGCCTCCTGATGGCATTACAGAGCCAGGGGTGTGGGGCCAGGGGTCACACTGCTGGTCACACCTCAGCAAAGGTGCCCCTCTCGTTAGTCCAGAAGTAGAAAAATACAGGTAGGCACGGGGTAGTAATCACTGAGATTGTGCTAAAACCTCTGAATGCTTTCAGATCTTCTAAGTCCCCCATATTTGCCTTGGAACAAAGGCAGATTTGATTGGCGTTCAAGCATCCAGTCTAAATATGCAACAGCTCCAATAAAATATAAACATATACTACCGTGTCCTTAGTGTATGTATCTTGGTGCATATCCATACCTACATGTGCTACATAGAATACTTAATCTTCAAGTAAATTTATGAATGTAGACTTACATTCTGTGCAATATCACTAAGCAATTCTCTAGATGTTTAGAGCCAAAAAAAATCCAGGAGACAGGAGTTGTTTAACTTGTACAGAAAAACACATGAATGAGCCCACCTTCGCTGGTTCCAGTGGAGATGCTATAATTTAGTAGCTGAAGCTCTGGCCTAACACAGGAAACATCAGCATAAGTCCAGTTTTACTTTACCAAACATGATCTTACTAGTAACTTTCTTCATCACAAAAAACATCTTGATTTGTGTGCAGCACATATAAACTAAACACACTGCCGAGGTATTTGAAGCATGGGATGCGACACCCCTGAGGGACAGTACCTAGGTCGTGGTACGCTTCGATCGCTTCTGTGCTATTAACTAATGCTTAGTTATAACAATACCAACAACAAAATAACTTAAGGGCAAAATCCTCTGTGCTGAAGTGAAAAGGAGGATTACTGCTGACTCTATTGTGGGGCTGAAATCTTGGCCTCAGTCAGACCCACAGGATTATACCAGCTGGCCTACCAGAGAAAGAATGTGATAATTCAAATAAGTATTAAACTCCTCTTCTGTATTTTACTCTTCACACTAGATAAATTAATGTGGTTCAATAAATTCAGCTAAGAAACTGGTGAACACCCCACAGAACACACATATATTGTAAACACAACAGAAAATATTTTTTGGTCCTCACACATAACTTACCTTCACTGTTCTGCATCTGAGGTTCTTCCCTAAGCAGCACAACCACCACTCAAATGATACCTGGTCCAGCAGCGTCTCTGCTGTAGCTGTTAGCATCACATCTCTTCCATATAATCTTAAGCTCTCTTTATATTAGAATATAACAACCTATATTAAAAGCCCCAATGCTATTAACAGTTACCATGGCTCATATGCATGATACTGCTATTAATCCACGTTACGAAGCAGTACTGAAGGAATTCAAAATCTCAGTATAGTTAGCATTAGTAGATGACTTTTCCATAGCGGCTGTTTCAAGTTACCTCTCCATGAATTGCAAGAAAGCTATCAAGAATTTCCAGCTAAACCAATACATTTTGTCTAAGAAGCAGAGTTCTTTCACATATTAGAATAAGAAAATGAAAAGCAGATCGTCTATTTTGGTTTCTTATGGGTTACTCTGTTATTCTAATTAATAAATGGAGCAGACAGCCTACATCTCCTTATAGTTTACTTCACATTTCTTTTAATTTATCAATGCAAAATAATTTAGCAGAGAGTCATTAATCGAATTTCTTCTGAGGGAAGCATTATTAGATATGTTAAATCTCAACAACATTGCTTCAAAACAGCTGTAGCCATGGATTTTTTAAGCTTTAATTGAACATCTGTGCACTTTAATTAATTTGAACAAAATGCAAAGGAAAAAATAAAAGCAACAGTAGGTACCATGAATGTAACAAACTAATTTTAGTTTTCCAAACTCCCTCAAATAATGACTGTTCTACATACCCATCAGGTTGCAAACAGCAGCATTAGGTAGCACAAGTTCACTATACATTTCCAAATACGATGCAATTTGATTTCATAAGATAGATACAATGTATGAAAACCAATACTTGCACGTATATTCTACAGTGTTCTGTTCCTCTCCTCGGTCAAGGCCAGCTTTACCAGAGGTTATTTATCATATGGCTACACCGCACAGGGGGAAGCTGATGTACCCAGGTGACACTTGCAACAGTCAGGTAAGCTGCCTAAAGCATCCAAGAGAAGCGATGAAGAAAGGATTGTCTTTAACTCCTGTGCCCATCAGGAGATGAAGCACCCAGTTCAAGGCTGCAGGAAGGCCTCCAGGCTGGACCAGAAGTTATTCAGAACATAATTCCTAGCCACAGTATCTCAGTCAGCCTCTTGAAAGCTGAACAGAAATTACTCTTTTGAAGTTCAAGAGAAGACAGTGATGTTTCTTTTTCCCCAAAATCTCGAGTACCAAGAACTCTCCTGTTGTGGTTTTGGCTGGGATGGGGTTGACTTTCTTGCTAGCAGCTGGTATAGTGCTACATTTGGGGTTTGGGATGGGAATACTCTTGATAGCGTACTGATGTTTTTGGTTGTTGCTAAGCAGTCAAGGCCTTTTCTGGTCCTCACACCGCCCCACCAGCAAGTAGGCTCGAGTGCACAAAAAGTTGGGAGGAGACACAGCCAGGACAGCTGACCCCAACTGACCAAAGGAATATTCCATGTCATATGACATCATGCTCAGCATATAAAAAGCTGGGGGAAGAAGGAGGAAGGGAAGGGACGTTCAGAGTTAGGGCGCTTGCCTTCCCAAGTAATGGTTATGTGCGATCGAGCCCTGCTTTCCTGGAGATGGCTGAACACCTGCCTGCCGATGGGAAGCAGCGAATGAATTCCTTGTTTTACTTTGCTTGCGTGTTGGGCTTTTGCTTTACTTATTAAGCTGTTTTTATCTCACCCCACAAGTTTTCTCACTCTTACTCTTCTGATTCTCTTCCCCATCCCACCATGGGGGGAGTGAGCAAACAGCTGCATGATCCTAGTTGCTGGCTGGGGTTAAACCACAACATCTCCACAAAGACGTCCTCCTCAGTGGGAAGGCATTCACTTTCACCTTCAGCACCCTGGAACCAGCTTTTACAGCAGGGATGAGAAACACCCTGCACATCCTGCCTGGAGGAATGCTTTGAGCATGGGGCCAGTACACAGAAAGTGCACAGCACAGCCCCTCCATGGGCACTTTCAAAAAGACTGAGCCTCATTGATGTAGATGCCCTATCCTAGAAGAGGACCTCAGACACAGGATACCAAGCAGGCAAGTATATATTGCAGACATACAATATATGTCCATGAATCAAGCATTTTTGTTTTGTCTTTCAGACATTACTGTACTCATACGTTCTGTTAACCACTTCATAACAACCTTTGTTCAAGATGTAGTTTCTAAGAACCAATGACTTTACTCTAGCAGCTCTAAGTCATGGCTTTGGAAGTCCCTACCTCTTTCATTTGTAGAGCTAGTAACTGCTGCTCTCTGAACCGCCACCATGTGAAAAAAGGTCTAACTGATCAGAATTTTATTCACTGATATTTCTACATTCAAGGTGGCTATTACCTTAGAGCTCATGATCCACCAAAATACACACAGACAACTACCACAATGGAGCTCATAGTCTGTACAACACAAGAACTAGACCTTGTGTCCATACTTTCTGAAGTACAGTAGCTATAAGCCACAAGCGATACGGTGCAAGGCATATGTGCCCTGATATAACTACCATCCACAAGCGGGATCATACCATTTAAATCTGAGAAAAAAATAGGATCATTTTCTGACCAAAGGATATCAACTGGGTGAAAGGTGAGGTTTCCGATTCTTTTCAGATTTCTTTTAACAGCTACTCATCCAAGGGATGACACTCACTAAACAGCTTAAAAAATTAACCTGTGAAGAGCCTTAGGTATGGGACATAGAGTAAAGGTACAAGTAACATGTCGAAAGCAAATACCTTATTTCATAGTCCTCTTATTTACACTTTTTTCCCCCACAAAGGTCTATCACTGTTCATACTTCACTGAAGTATTATTGTTTGTTTCTCTGTAAAACACTCCAGCTACTACTTCAAATTAAAGAAAAAAAGCTGCCAAGAAAAAACACATTTTAAGATGGCTTCAAGGATGGAATACCATAATTCAAAAGCTCTCTTGTTGAATCAGATAATTATAACTACCAGAGACTATTTTGAAATACTTTTTACAGTCTTAGGACTATTGATGTCACATTCAAAACACTCCGAGGCTGTTTCGGGGTTTTGTTGTTGTTGTTTTACCATTCATGGGGATACAATGACTCATTGGCACATTTCCAGCACAAGATGCATTTGAATAATACATGGCATGCCCTTTAGCTAGCATTATAATGCCAGATTTAAAACAAGGTAAGAAGTTTCTCCGTATACACTCCCAGCGTTCAGCTGCTCATAATCTATAGCGTTAACAATTTATCATCAAACCCAGAGACTTGCTGCCAACTTATCAAAGTGGCCACTGGATGCATATGATCTAGTCTGAGCATCTGGCTCTTCACTGTTCCTGACATTAGCACAGACAACAGAATCAGTGGACTATTGAATGCAATTACAGTAAGCGAGACAGACAATAAAGATTGATAGCGCCTTCTCTTTTTATCACATACAAAACTAGTGGGGGTTAAAGCTTTGCCTTGAGCTGCCTTCATTTAACAATGATTGAAAATATGCAATTGTGATGGTAAAACACTGCAGCCTGTACCACTTCATTTACTGGACACATTATCAAATTAAATGAAAAGTGAACTGCCAAAAGCAACAGTTATTATATATTAATGATGAATATTTACTTAGCATTGTTCACAAATCATACAGAGAACAGAATCCTTCCTGTTATCTTCTTTGCAGGCTACAGATGAGTAGTTTAACATTTCTATGTTTACGTTAAATCTTCTGTCTACAAATCTCTAAATACAGACATGTGCGATTGGTTTTGTGACTATCCATGTGGTTACAAATGCGTAATTAATAAAATGCTCCAGTAGTAAGTGAATCCTAATTGCTGCAGGGATTCTTTACCTCAAATCACAGTTGGTATTCTTGAAAGTACTTAACTAACCAAAGAAACTAAAGAAAATTAGTGTTTTGTTTCCAGCAGGCTCTACATCGTGGGTCACATGGTGTGCAACAACTTTTAAAAAATGGAAAATGCAGAAGCAGCCAACACAGTGGATTTATCACAATACATCTATCGTACAGAATTTCAAACCGGTTACTGGTCTTTGGTTACTGCATACTGGGTGAGCTACAAATATGAGGTACATCGGAACTACACAGATAAGAAAGCGGAGTTATGCAAATAACAACTACGCAAGTAATCGATTCTTTTGCTTAAAACTTTAACTCCTTTTACAGAAGCCATGCTAACAACAACATTTTTTTCCTCAAATTACAGCCAAATCATCCTTCGATGTATGATGACAATCTAACTACCAAATGACAGGGCTGATAACTTTTTGGTGGTCGTGGCCTAGTTTGCATTGGTTATTTTAATAGATAAAACAAGGAATTCCTTTGTCTGAGTGTCATGTAAGAATTGATACCATAGAGAAATTAAATTAAGAAAATATGGTCTTTTCTACAAGCTCAAAATTAAACAATACAATAACTACACTGTCAGCACTGTAAAAAAAAAAAAAAATCTCCTGTCAATTTTAGATCAACTGCCATAAAGTAGTAGTTGGACAACATGTGGTCCTGGTACTGCCTGGTTTGGGGTTACATATACAACAAATGCAAACATATGGTCCTTGTCATGCAATGATATCCATGCAGGCATATTTTTGCCTATGTGAAGAGCTCTGCTTGCTTCAGAAAAGCTCTTGATGCAGGCACTAGTCTCTGTGCAAGAGGCATGCTGAAGTTTAAATAAAAATAGGCATTTGCTTTTTTCCCTCTGTACAGCCCTGGGTAGTAAAATAAAGCCATTCACAGAACACTCGCTAATCCTCATGAACTGTATCCTCCAAACTTTTCTTCTTTTTTTAAGCAAACTGATTATAATCCAGGAATTTGATTTCTACAAATTGTTGATGTAAAGGCACTGTGGACTAAACAATACAAAAGAAGAAAATTGAGGGAAAAGTTTGGCTTTCTGGCCATATGCTAGTATATAAACCATAAAAGTGACAAACAAACAACTATGCCACAATGGAAAACTATGTGCTGATCCCACGCAATAAATTGAAAAAGCAACATGCTGTATGGTATTGTTTAACAATAGTGCAAAAATAATTGTAGGAAACTCTGGCTAAGATGGCCCACAGACAGTTTTGGAAGGGATGATGCATCAATAGAAAAAGTACAAGTAGAACATATGAATTATCTTAAGCCTACTGAAAACAGGAAACCAAGAACATTTCTATTTTCAAGTGACATTTATTATCACTCTCCCTCCCTTTTAAGCAGACAACACAGCTAAATTGAGCCAAATATTTTTCAAGAAACACATCCATTTTATTATGTTCACATTCACTTGCTAGAAATATCAAGAGAAACATTAACTAGAGATTTTTTTTCCATCTAAGCAACTTTTTCCACTTGAATTTCCATATAAAGAAACAATAATCTGTTCCACAAAGCAAGAGGACTATTGAAGCTTGGTTTTCTATAACTTTTTTGTCCTCCCATGCCACCTCATTACCTTTGTCATGTAAAGGACAGCAACGAGTGCTGTGGTTTGTCCTGAGCTTTGAACACGTTGACTGGGCAGTAGGCTGCTGCCAACAGAGAGAAAAGGTACCAAATGAGTCCTGTCCAACTTTTTCTCTGTAAGGTACTTAGAGATATCTATCCAGACACCCGTAATTACGCAACTCATAAAACATAATTACTTTGAAACTCCAATCTCCTTTGCAAACAGGTTTACAAATGCTGAAGTCACTGCAGGGAGAAGGCGTACAGACCAACAGGGTGAACGTCACGTCCTTAGAAAACTAGACTAGATGTGAAATGCAATCAGGAAAGGAGTAAACTGAATGCCTTCAGAGGAGGCTAGAACATTCCTCATGAATTTTATTTCAGAAATGAGGGAAAAATTACAATGAACTGATAGTCACAGGAAAAAAAACCCCACCAAACAAAACAAAAGAAAAAGTTAAAAATCCCGTCCCTGATATGACTCAAGTCTGAGATGAATCAACAGCTCTGCTCATCAGTTAGGGAAAGGCACAGTACCAGCCCCACACCAGGAATGTATAGCACATAGAATCATTTCTGGAGATAAGCAATTGCATCGCTGTTACAGGAACCAAAAAAATGTAAATATAGATAAAGCGAATACAGATTCTGACTTTCACACGCTTCAGTGTGCATTTTCATAACTTCTCCAGTGTATTTCTGTGAAGATATTGTCCAGCTGTATCATATTTCAACAGGAGAGGAATAATCAAGTCAGACATATACCAGAGTGACTGGAGTGGACAGATTCTGTTGTTTAAGATCTTCTCTGAACAGGAGAGGAATCAAGCTTATTTTTTTTCCTCTCTCATTTTGCCATTGCTATTGTGTCAAACAAAAACAAAAAGCCAACCACCAAACCCAAGAATGAAGTCTCACTCAGTTTCCTCAAATCCTTCCAAGAGAAGCACCAATTTCCAAGCCACCCTTTCTGCACTCAAGTGTTCCCATGAACTCAGGGTATGCTCTTTTCTCCAGAAAAGAGAGGTATGTTATAGCCAAAATCTAAGCATGTGGAATGACACACTGCCACCACATGCTTCCCCACATCAGAGCCTAGTAACATCAGCAAGTATATGTAAATTTTAGTACCTCTATCAATAAGGAAATCTGCTAATTTTAAAATATTGCCATATGACAGATAGAATAGGTCACACAGCCGTAACACTAACTGAAAAATGGAACAAGAAAATATTCCAGTATATATTCCAGACCACTCTAGATCTTAAACCTACCAATCAAAGCACAAAAAGGGGGAACTCAATGCTCTCGAGTCCCCTTCTGAACTCTGACACAGACCTTTGCTGCGGCATCAGACAAGAAACCAAACACCTTGTCCGCATCTGCAAGCCTGCCTAAATAATGCTGTAATTTATTCACCCTTTAAAATAAATAACAGATAATAATCCTTTATCCACAAATATCTCAAGTTTGGGGAAAAGAGCTTGTTTCAGCCAGTTTGTCAGAGGCATGAAATAGGCAATATCATGCAAGATGAGAAATCTGAAAATAATATTTAGTGCGGAATGGAAAAACGTCTGTTATATAACGTAAAAAGTCCAATGTAGTCATGCCTTAATGTTTTCCAGAAAGCTAAATCATGTTATTCTGAGAATACCTTTAGCATCCTACCTCCTTGGTCAAAGACTGATTTAGTTTCCTGCAATGTCACAAGAAGAAAAATAGCCTCGGTATGGAATATGCAAAATATAAACTTCTTAAATTCTGTAACAGATTTTTCTCATCACCTACTTCATTTAAAAACAGTTCACTTAGAACCAGTTAACTAAGCTTTTTACGCACACTTTTATAAACTGAAGTCTCAAACCTGCTATCACTTTTAGAGCCATTACATGTTACATATTAGTTCTTTCTATTTCAGAAGGATAATCAGTATGCATAAAGCTAAACATGTGTCCAATTATTTTGCAGGGTTACAGCCCATGTTAAACAAGTCTTAGAGAAAAGGACACAGATTAGGTTTGAGTTGTCCTGCCAGTACATCTCTGAGACCAAAAAGGAGAATTGTTTATAGCGATAAGAACTTCATGGCTTCACAGAGGGCGACTCGATCACAACAAAATCCAGTGAAGGACATCTGTTCACTTAACCTCACACCTCATCAAGGGACTTTTTTATTTGCTTGTTTCTGCTACGACTGTCAGGTGCTCGTTGATCTAAGTTATGGTCACACATGTTATTCTGCAAGCATGATGAAGTATCTTCAAAAGTTAATTACAGCTGCACTGGGCTTCTTCATCAGAGGCAAAAATGTAAATGTTCTATTTCATGGTGGTATTGAGTCACATCATGTCCTTAGTAAGGGTCCAGAGCGGAGAGATACAAAAAATCTCTCTTAATGTACTTTGAGAGGAGCATGGTTTTGTAGACATCCTCCAAACCCCATTGGGAAAGTCTGAAAAATGCCCAGAGAACAGAATTTTCCTATTGAGATCCCTATCTCTCTTTACTGACCACAGAGGAAGTCCAGCACAACTAATCTTCTATCTTAGGCACCTTGACCAAGGACCTAAAGCCAAGAAGATGTGTCAAGACCCTGCAAGAGAACCTAGCGACTAGGAACAGGTCTTTGGCAGCCTTCCCACGTGAGCTGGAGTAGAGTACTTGAGCTGTCTGTGTTTCAGTTCGTGTGTGTGAAAAAAGGATAGCATTACTGCCCCAACCCACAAGGGCGCAATAAACGCATTAATGATTATTATGCCCTCTGAAAATATGGTAATGAAGGTTGTAAGTATAAGCACCATCATTAGAAATGTTTCTATGCATTTATTTTCACTGAACAGCTCTGTTTTGCAGACCTTCCTTACACAGTGATCTTGTGGCAGAATTTGGAGCGACCCTCAACCCATGCCCAGCAGAAGCTTTAGAGCATTTGTGAGAAAGGGCTCAGCTGATGCACCTTCACAGCAACACAGATGTGACTCTGCTTGGCGGGAGCAATCCCCACTTGGTTGACATCCGCAGAGGATGATGACAGATGCTTCTGGTTTTATTTCTTTAATTATCTTTCACATGCACTGTAATTTCTTAGTCTCCTCAACTGCTAAATTCCATTACCACCTCCATTCCCTGAGACAGCTCCCCTTGGCACAACAAATACAGCTCTAAGAGAGGACACAAGGGACACCAACCCCAGTGTGCAAAAGCCTTCTGTAACGACCCCGTAGCGTGCCCTGCTCGGCTTCAGTAGCCGAACGCACCAAGCGGGAAGGCAGAGCCTGCTCTCCAGCCCCAGAAAACAGTTCTGTAAAAGCCTTACAACCATGCCATTTTCCACCTCACTTTTCCTGCACCATTTCACATACGGGAGAATGCTGTACCACAATGACATCGCTTTTTCTCATTAGGCATTTAAAAGCAAAATGACTACAATTAAAATCCTTTAGAAAGGATATTTTTAGTTAACTCTGAGACAGAGCAGGGAGCTAAAAATGCATCCTCCATCTCGAGAACCCCTTCTCTGACTTCATCTTAAAGCTGAAAATCACAGTATTTGACACAGGGTGCATGAAGAGCTTCAAGTCGTAGAACACATGGATGAAAAAGTGAGAAAGACAAGGAAAACGGCAAATGTTGGACTAGTCAGGACTACAAGATCAGGCACATAAAACTCTGGTGAAAAATAATTGGTTTACAGCTAAAAGCACAAACACAGGAAGCCTTGGCTGGGGGCAAAACAATAACATGAACATTACCTTAGAAATTCACAGCCTAGTCATTCATTTGAAAGATCTCTTCAAAGCAGCTGGTTCACACTCTGGAAATCAAAATAATAATAAAAATATAATTAAGACAAATACATTTATTATCATTATTATAATTCTGAAACATCTTATAGTAAGAGTTAATAAAAAGATAATCTTCCACTTCACGTAGCCCCATGCTTGCTCAAGAAAAGATGACAGATCTGCAGTAAGGATCACACGGGCATTTGGAGAACACCAACTAGTTTAGCAAACACACTAGCAGAGGCGCACTGTTACTTTACCAAGAGATAATTGCTTCTCCCCTCCCTTACCTAAATATGATAAAAAATAAATTATTTAAAAATTAAAGGCATTCAGAGTAATAGCCCTCTAAAATGCATATTTATTTCTTCTTTTATCATCCATAGTTTATGGGATTGTTTGGGTTTTGGCGTGCCTTTTTTTTTTTTTTCCTCCTGCAGTTTACTTAGTATTAGACTTACACTGATCTCATCAATAAGAAATGAATTTTGGTAACTTTCAAAACCACTATATTATTTTTCCTTTTATTTGTAGTGAGTTTTTCTTCTCTCAGTGGTATTACTGCAATAAGTCAGTCATTGTTTCTTTATGTTTTCCCTCCTTTCTTTAGTATTTCATTTCCCTTTACAGCACATCTCGTGATCACAAAGAAAACAGAGACACTTATTTCTTTTAACAGTTGAAATTGCTGCAAGTGATTTAACTGTCATTTAATCTGATTCCTCTCTTCTGTCTGTGGAGAAATATGTTTAATGTACTGGAAATTATGTTAATAAGAAAAAGCATTATCTCATTTAATGAAATAAATATACAAATATTTCAAAATAAAATAAAGAGGCAATCTTCACTGAGGAAAAAATGTCTCTTATGGTTTGCATAAAATAAACAAATGAGAAAAATTAATGAATACATTGAAATATACTGACAAAAATTATGCCTAAACTCAGAAGGGAAAAAATAAAAGAGAAGGTGACTGAATTGCATCTCACCTAATCAAATGCTTTTTGAGAAAACACAGAAGCAAGCTTAAAGGATCAGAGTACAAATTATTTCTTTAAATTATTTTATTACCCTAAGCTAAACCTTTTTCTCCTCCTTTAAAAAGCCATCAGTTTTCCTGCGGTTTTTTTTGTTTTATTCTCTTCAATTGGTGTTGAAATAATATTTATTGTTTAATGACTGCAATCGCTTCATCCTTTAATTATCTTTGATCCTTTGCCACAAAACATATTTAATTTATGGCAAAGAACTTTGAACCCCTCTGATTTAGTTAATCATAACAGTCAATAACTCTGTTTCTAAGCTTTTACATTATGAAGTACGTAACTAGCATGCACTAAGGTTAAACAAATATTGTTAGTGGTGAGAGAAAAACTTGTAGCAATTATGTAATAAAAGCATGACCACTGCAACAGAAACACATAATTAGCGATTTAATTACAGACATCAAAACAAACTAAAGATGTCAATAAAAAAAAAATCTTCTGTGACAAACTGATTTCATTTCCCTGTTCTGCAATTCTAGATCTTAATGTATTTCTTTATGTTTTCTTGTTTTGCAGAAATAAACAGTGCAAAACAAAAAGAAGATATTCCGTGTCTTCTGTTCGGGTGCGACTGTGATAGAAATTTGATTAAATCCTGGGTTTACTTTCTCACTGGCAAGAATTAGTGCCTTAAATCCATCTGACAGTGGATTTTTTTTTAAACTCCCCTTCGAAAAGAACCAGCAGCGATGAGTATGCTGTGTTGCAAATTCATTTGGGGAGTTTCAGTCGTTTGTGCCACATACCTTCTCAAGGCATGTTCTAAGTGCACTAGTTTCTCTCTTTGATTTCCCTCTCCTTACAAAGTGCTACGGATCATAACAACTTCAGCTCAGTCACTTCTGCTACCAGGAATAACTACCAAGAGCAAGACGTGTAAAGATCTCAAGTTCTTTTCTTACTTGAAATACACACTTTCCTACAGTTCTTTCAGTTTATAGACTTGAGAATCTGAATTTGAGCAGGACAGAAGCTATGCAGCGAATGTTTTAGGTTCGTATTAAACAGGTCACCTTTTTATTTCAAAAAGCATCTAAAAATCCTTACAGTGGAATTCTAAATCCACTGAAATCAGCAACAAAACTCCCATCAGCTTCAATGGGGATTTCAACCTGTGTTTTGAGATGCTCTCTTATTCCTAGTCAAATTCTTTTAGAGTTTTAAGACATACTTTTCCTCCTGAAATATGCATGGGGAAAAACCACAAATCTAGATACGTCACTCCTTACAGAAATCTGCCATCTTGAGCTCCTACACCTGATTCATCTTGATCGGATGCTTAAGCTGCTTGTAATCATTACATTAGATACAAAGCAAATCATACAGAAAGTGGTTGCTCTGAAGTGTACATTATAATACATGTAAAACAAGTAATCCATTTAAACAAATCTAGAGTCACTAATTCTTTAATATATACACACATATATACAAAACCAGACTCCGTACAAATACCGGGATTTGTTTTTAATGATGTACTTCCTTTTTCTGCTAAATTTCAATTCTACAGAAGATATTCCCTACAGCTTTTGTGATCAGGGTTTACAGAGATATTCAGGAGATGATAACCCTATATATTCACCGCTTTATTTTTCTAATTCAAGGTTTACAGGGCATTTAAAAACAAAAACCTAAACCCCATTGTATTTCTTTTATAACTAGAGTGAAGAATGTTCAGCAGTAGAGATGAATTAGGAAATTACTCTCCTGCCGTGAAAAAACATTACACTGTTAACATGCAGATACGTACTCAAAAAAACACCACTAATTCAATAAGACGAGAAAGTAGGAGGTTTAGTATAAAACCCTCTCCACTTCAGTGATGTGAAAGTCAATAACTGACAGCGATAACTTGCCTTACAAACACGCAATGCACCTTGAGAACCCGAACACAAAACGTGGAGAAGATCTTTGATTCGGAGGAGCGGTACAGGTGTGTCTCACCAGGCCCTGACTCAATAGCGCTAAATCACCACACTTCACTGACACAAGGGCTGGACCTCTGTCGGACAATTATCCATGAGCCTGCTCCGGAGAGGCTTCCTGAGTTGAACTTTTGAAAGAAGACAGACTCCCCACTCTGAAAATGCCTGTTCCAAGAGTTCGCCCCAAGTTGGAAAGAGCAGGTCAGTGAACGGCACTTTGCAGACGGGGGCAGCCCGGTGAGGGAGTGTTTCAGACCACCACCAGGTCCTGCCTGCACCATGCCAAAAGCGGCTCCAGTCTCCAAAGCGCTCTGGATTACGCCCACAAACTTGGCAAGTTATAAAGTTATAATAATCCCATCTATTCCTGCTGTAACAATACTTAAGGGAGCTGGATCAAAAGACTGGAAGTACTGACATTTTTTATTCCGATGTCTTTTGAGTGATCAAAAGACTATTGACATGAGCAAACCATCTTGTCAAGTTACAAAGAAAGAAACCCCAAAATCTCTTTTAAAAAAGGCGCCTGTTTTTAAGCAGAGCACTTTAAACTTGCATCTAAAAATATCTGTAAGCTCTGCCTGACATAAACCTGATTATTTTCCCATTCAAGATTTTGAAAGACATCCTTTTTTCAAAAGGATATTTCTAATGCGAAAGCTTGATTTTTTTGAAGAAAAATCAAGTAAATCAAAGTTCCCCAAATCAACACCTCTTTTCCGTTTTTCTTTTGTCTTCTATTTTCTTTCTTAACACCTTTGTCTCTTTTCCAATTTCTGGTTCTGTTCTTGATAGGGGGGAAAAAAAAAAAAAGGAGGGTGGAAGGAACCAGCAAACCTACTTAAGGTGGTATTCAGCAATAAATTTGACTACAAGGAAATTTTTTTCACTGAACACACTTAGTATACTGAATTTCAGCCATCTTGCACATTAAGCTTTTCTCGGTTTAAGGCTAAATATGGATGAAATCAAGCCCAGGACTTCTCCCTTACATCTGCAGAGGAAATCTACAAATACAGCCCTTCTTTGCCCATGCTGTGAATGAAAATAAAATCCCTCCTTGATGGGTACAGCTTCCACGGTCTTTTAGGATCCATAAACTTGTCAAGAAAAAGAATGGCACAGACAGATCTTCCCAACCACATCTCCAACTCCACTCATCTTTCAGCCCGTCACACTCCCCTTGCGGTCTAGAAGACAGTGATGCTGTGGAAGCAGATGTCTATACGCGGTCTGAAAGCTTTCCTATGCAGAGAAAAGAGCTCCTGCTCCTCTGCGGACAGCCCAGCTGGAATCACGAGGAAGCATTTGCCACTACACAACCTCTGCAGCAAGTCGCTAATCACACCCGAGACGTATGGGTATTTTCTGTGACACTGGTGGCAATACGGACCACGACCACACAGATTTAATGCTTTGTCGCTGTTGCCAGACCTGAAGATGAACCTGCCGGTTTGTCTTGCAGTATGTGTAAGCACAGTTAGTTGCTTCTGTTACTCTTTCAGACCTTTTGGCTCCTGTAGATTGAACACACTACTGCAACACAGTCTGTGACATCAATACAGAGACTGAAAGCTAGAAGTAAAAAGCTAATAGTATCTTATGTACTTCTGAAGTTTCTCCTGCCTCTTTCATGTAATTCCTTTAGCCTTTTATCAGTCTTTCTAAACATATTTGAATTTATTTGATTTTCACATTTTCTCCCTCTGTTCCTCTAATGAAAAGAATTAATTTATATACCTTTGAAGAGAGTGCTCTGCTTTCCCACAATGCAATAGGCCATTTTTTCCTCAAAATGGGAGTTGTAAAAAATGGGAGTCATATTTTTCAAGCCCGAACCTCGGTAATGTGCACAAATACTGAATCTAGAAAATCAAGTAGGTCCTTGAAACCAGAAAAAGGAAATGCATCTGTTTGAGCAGAAATGAAAAATTTGAATACCAAATTGTGAACACTGTACCTCCTCGCCCAATTTTTTTTATATTTTTTTAGTATTCGTATTTCTTGAAGTACACATTTTTGCAGACTACATTGTCTTGCTTCCTTCTGCTCTACAGAAATACATCATTAACCCAGCAATACTGAAATTTCACTAGACCAAGAGAACAGAGAATTTCGGAACAGGAGGAAGAGGAAACGGATATGGCGCCTGAGCTTTGCAGACATATTTCAGTTATGTTATACAGACTGCAAATATTGCTTCATTTGATTTACATCAAAGACAGCACTTTTAATCAACTCAACAGAACTAAAGCAGTAAGGTGTGCCAAGTATGCTTTTTTAAATCCCTCTCCTTGTTTTTCAAAAGTGACAATTGATAGCAGATGTCTCAAAACCTCCAGCATCCTTGGTACCTATTTCAAAGAGATATCGATAGCTGAAGATCAAACTTCTACAAACACCCTCCCTCCACAAAGCATTCTCAAAGATGCTCGAGAGTGAAAGCAAATGCAAGACACAGCCTTCATCTAGCTGAGACCATGTAAAAAGCACAGTATGGCATCTATGAGAGACTTTTTTTTTTTCTTGTAGACTTCCACACTGACTTATTAAATTGTAACAAACAACTTTGGGTCAAAACACAAGTTACAATATACCTCTATAAATAAATAAGTAATACTGGTTTTTCCTCCAAAGCCAGGCTTTTTGCTTTCTCGTTCTTCATAGAAGGCCCTTGTGGTCACATTGGCCAGGATGGAAATTAACTGGGGACTTTACACTTCATCCTTCAAGACTCTCTTTTCTGTTTCTCTTGCAGCAATTGCAAGGGCACCAAGCGGGTAGGTATTATTCAGCACTGACAATTCAAGCTGTAGACACCTCATCATCCCACAAGAACATCCCCCATAACTGAAACCAGAAGAATCTATCAGACTATTCAGTGTTCAAACACAGAAGTAGATGAGCAAAAGCAAGACAGATGCTCTCAAAATGAGTAATGACAGAGTTCCTGTTCTGCCAAATGAGCTTTTGTCCTTCCTTATCATTTTAACAAGTCAACCTGGGAAACCATCTGCAAAACTGAGAACAAGCGGCAATTTTTTCGTGAAATATGTTAAAAATCACTTCCTTGCAACTTTGGTTGTAAGTAGACATATTTATCATAGTGTTTTCCAGGTAGCCCTTTCTAAGAATATACACTGAACAGAAGACTTTTCAGGTAATGAAAACAGTAACATCTAAATTTAGGTAAGTTGTCAGACGTGTAAGTCTGGAGGTTTGTAAGTGTCTCTATTTCCAGTTTTTCATGAAACTCGAAGTGTTCCCTGCTTCGCATCTACGCAGAAACTCCAATCAGGTAAGTTTCTTTGTGCTATCTACAGCACATCTATACCCGATCACTCCTTGCTAGAATCCAGTGAAAAGGTGCTTACAAATACAATTAAATGCTTTCAGACTTCAAACACTGTTCAGCATTAGTCCCACTGAAGTACTAGAGAAAGGTTAAGGCAGATTTTCCCCTTAGCATTTTTTTTTTGCTTCTTCATTTGACTTCCATATGGGTAGCAACAGTCCACTCTTGGGCAATAAAATTAGAACATCAGAGATAGCCTAACTAGAATGTAATTTATCACCGTAGTATTCCAGTATATAGAATTTCTGTTCCTTAAATAAACATATTTCTTTAAAGTGTCAACATAACCAAGAAATCTGATCTTCTAGACAATATTCCAGGCTTGATGCATTTTTATTGCTCTCCAGTAATGAAGTTTTAACTCTTGATATATTCCTTCTATTTAACTGCCATTTCAACAAAACTAAAATGATCAATTTCCAAAGTTGGTTCAGGCAGAGCCATGACATTCTGCAAAAGAATGTGCCCAGGTGTTCTCTCTGAAAGCATCCACCATTATGCTTCAACAACGGGGGAGAGGAGGTGGAAGAATAAACAACATATTTAAATGCATAACAGAATTGAGGCTATAAATTCGTTTCGCACTAGTTGCACATGTAAATAAGGTGTACTCGGTAACTTTTTTTTTTCCTATATTTGCAGTTTGCAAAGTAAGTGCTAGTATTGTGTAAAGCTCCCAGTGAGGTGTAAATGCCACGGCTCTATTAACTTCAGTGAGTCGCCCTTATATGCACTCTAGATTTAATGGTGATAACTTCTGTTCAAAGTTATGACTACAGAAAGAGATTTGAATGAACAACTTCTATCACATTTATACTTGTCATTTGGGATTACCTAATCCCAGATCAACTCTGTACATAATATATAATTGCATCTCAACAATATCAGCCTGAAAATGTGTCTCACTTCTTCTAGCAGTTTCCCAAGTTAAGCATTTTTGTCCTGCTAATGAACCTTTTGTTACAGTGAATATGATTCTGCCAGGAATTTAATGCATGTAAATGTAATGACATAAGAGCATTACATAACCACTCTCCTACAGGAGTTTAGACAGTAACGAATATAATGAAGCCAGACTATAAATGATGCATATACCTGCAAGGGAAAAGTAGCATTTTTTTAATTTAGTGAATTACTATAAATAACAGTGTGGCAAGAAATGGTTTCAAGTGCTTCAAAATGTTTGGAGAAGGGATCAATAGATATGCTGCTGAATCATTAAATATAAAAGAAAAAGCTAAAAGATTAGAAGGTACTTCCTACTTTCCAAGAAATTTAAAGATAAAAGCTGTAATAAAAATCTAGAAAACCCTCCAAAAACACCCACCCCATCCTACATTACAGAATGTGTTCACTACTTTTTTTCCCCTCAAATTTTGGAATCAAAGGCACCTGCAACAGGAATCTGAACATTCAGGACCAGATTCTGAAGGTGACTGTTCACATCAGAACGCTTTTCATGCTACATCCGCTGGCTCAATGGACTTACACCTAGCAAATATTAACTTTCACAATGAAGGAAAAAAGCAACTCCTGCAACTTTTCCAACACTATGTTTAGCTTCTGTGTACCTGTTCAAAATATAAGAAACTCAGCAACCTTTATAGAATAATATCACCATGAAATTCTTCCATCTTTGTCCTCTTCCCTCCCTTCCTTTCAACTGTACAGATACCTTTAAAAGAGCAAGAAAAGGTAATATATATACACCTGATATTTGGCTGCAGTAACAGCTTGGGAAATACAACTATGTCCCTAAAACAAATAGCCTATTTGTTTACATTTAGAGAACTGAAAAGTATGACCGGTCATCTTGCATAATTCCTGAATTTACCTAAGACCACACTGTAATTTCAAGTATACTTCCTAAAACATTTTATGCTGTGGTTATTTATATTAACCTGAGTAAGAAGTATTCCTGTTGTCGTGTGTATATATAAATTAGTGTATAAGCAGACGGTAAAGCATCTCTATTTTGCATACAACCACCTCCTTATTTTCCCCCCCATCGACTTTGTGTTTGACAGAAGGAATTTCACCTCTGCCCACTCATTCTCATTCGGGTATGAGTGAACTCAAGGCAAAGAACTCACAACTTCTTACTGAAATTAAAGTATACTACAGAAATTCTTTCTGAATGTTGAAGATCTTATAACTTATTGCAGAAAAATGCAAAACAGGTATTTCTGAGTATCATCAAAATCCAGTACTAAAGATGGTTAACTTTTTATTATTATTATTTAGCCAGAATAAAAGCTCATCATTATAAAGCAATCTTTCAATACAATAAGCTAAAACTCTGGAAATAAGGCCTGTTGAAAAAATCCAGCTGTATCACAAATTAAGCCACACTAAACTAACATCAAGGGGTAATTCAAGACCCTCAAAGTGAGAAAGCTCAGAGTAAAGGCTAAGTACTCTTGCCTTGTGAAAAAGGCACTATATTACAATTAATTTTTTTTTTCCCTCCAAAAGTATTTAAATAAAGAGGCAAATAACTTCATGGAAGTTCTGTTTGGAATACAGAAGCAGATAGCACAAAATAATTTGTCGTACGAACTCATAATGTTTACACAGTATTTAAAAAGGAAGCAAAGGGTACAAGTTGACAAACTCTTGGGATCCCTGTATAAATTGCACTTTTTGTCATGCATATTTGATTGCCACGTAACTCCTCCTTCCCAGTTCATACATTATAATACACTGCTGAAAAATGCAGTATAGATTTTCAGATGCACAGCACTATACGTGTCAATCTTAGAGGCATTTTTATGCAGGTATCCACTTGCACATTTCAGAAGCTGATGACAGGTCCCCACATTTCACATTTTGGGCACTAGGAATGATCCCTGCAAGTCCATTCACACAACAGATCAAGAAGTTTCTTCCAGAGTAACTTTTTTCAAATTACGCACAAATAAGATAGATTTCATTAGCCCCAAGGGCAGATTTGAACTCAGACTGCAGGTATTTACAGCTCTTGGAGGTAATGAATACCATATCAAAACCAGTTCACACCATGTTGTGAGGTTGTATAGTTCTGATTCCGATAAAATATATAACATCTGGTATAAATAATTATTTTGTTGATTTTATACCTTATCCCATTTTGCTTGTATATACAGTGTTAAAAGCTAATATATTATTCAGTAGCTATAAAGGGCTTTTTCTAGTCTTTTCAGTGGCGTTATTGTCTTTCACATCCTGTCAGAGCGTTAAGATGTCATATAACTTTGCAACAATTTACTGCACAAACCAACGTGCACTTCGCTAATACTATACGGATGACTAAGTATGCTGGCATCACTTTATTAAAATACATGCTTTACCACTCTGCCCAAAGTGTGGGCTAAACCGCCAACTGCAACTACAGTAGGAACAAAAGAAAGGAAGCATATTGCTTTTGAAAAATTATTGCTTAGTCCAGTCTCTTTAGTCATATGCAAAAATTAGTTTCTCCCGCCATCCCAAAACTGAAGTGCAGGAGACAGGGTGCGCGCATCCGTGTATAGGGATCTGGTTTCCACTTTGTAGTGCGGCACAACCAGACCAGACAAAGCTACAGGCTCTCCCTAAATGCATGCACTGTGGATGTTGCGAAACACAGTTATTTTAAAACACTAGCATCAGTTAACAAAAGGATGATTCCCAGCTATTTACTATTTGCAAGGGACCTCTTCTGTATTTGCATACAGCATACAAGGGTGCAAAATTGCCAGTTTTATTATTTTGCAAGTAAGAAACAGTCAGTAACCTGTCACAGTAAAAATACAGATTTTAAACTGCCACATGTACTGTCTAGCCCAAATGAACCATTTAAAAAAATAAAAATCACTTTTTACAGATGGTTTTGGACAACCTTTTAACCAGGTAGCATAGGGAGACAAACCAGTGGTGCAACAGCAGAGGTCGGAGGGGCTGTGATTGGCAATCCCTGATGCTTCTCCAATAAAAATAACAAATAATAACACCACAATGATAGACCTCCCTTTAAGAAAATGACAAGAATATTTTCTATCCTATAGAATGCTTGCATCAATCATGTACCTGTGGCTTTCACAGTGAGCTGGACTATTACAAGATTGATGATAAGCTCAAACACAATACTTGACCTAAATACATTATGTAGCAGTGGATGCCTGTTAAGTAGGTCAACGTGGGCTCTTAAAAGTTATGCAAAACTTATTGCTGCCACACAGCCGGCATGTCACTAGTCGAGAAGTATGAGAATCAATTTTATAGGCCGGAGGAAATCTCTTCTCATCATGTGAAAATCTGTTTCGCCATACTTAAAATGTCTTAAATACTGGAATATGCTGCTTGTCATATGTCTTTAGGCCTCCAAATGAAATAAAAGTGAGGTGGGCAGCCGATGAAAAGCCTAACAATCTTGAGGATGATCCTGAGGTTCACATACATGGAATATAATTGTTCAAATAAATATTTTCCATTCTTGCAGTCAAACAAATTGTGATTTATGGGATGCATCAGACAAGGCTGTCAAGCTAAGGAAGTCTGTATTTAGTAGTGATTAATCAGAGATAGCTATATTACCCCATCTTGATCTTGGAAGCTCTTAAGCAGCATGGTGTAGAGAGAGCAACTGTACAGAGATTTATCTGTTGCAGTACCCACGTGTGAGGCAGTACAGCCACACAGCAAGACAGAGAAGATATTGCACTCGCTAAAACAAACCGGTAACCGCTTACCCATCCCTTTCTAAACATGCCTGTGCACTAGAGAGCAGAGACCAGACATGCCTTGCAGAATGAGGAGTGTCTCCTGACAGAAGAAGGATACATCATGTTGGGAGGCTGTAATCTCACATTACGAACAAAAGTATCCTTTTGGCATCTTTTGACTTAAAAGCTGGTAAGGTCCACTTTGCACTAAGCGATCAGCCACCTGTATGTTCACGCATGACTGAGCCTCTAGAGGAGGCAAAGTCCAGCCAGATTCTAGAGGCTCGTGTTATCTAACTCCAAACTTCTATAATCTCTAGACTGAGTTGAATTTATAGCTTTCATCCACTGGGTATCCTCCCTATATCAATCCATGATGGCAAAACAGACAGCAAGCCATTAATGCCTCAAAAGAGACTGTATTCGGCCTGCCATTCAAATGTTGTATAATAAAAAGCCAGGAAACCAGGATTTCAGACCCCATTTCTGTCTCTCATCAGTTTCAAAGACTTGCCATCATTCTCACCATGTCACACTTTCATACACACTTATCCCCAGCACGCAAGTAGGCATGGCCGTGAAGTTGTGGTCACATTGCTGAGTACTGTGTATAATCTTCTTCCTATGACGAAGCCTCTTCTAGACAAGTACGCATGAGTAAGTGAATACTTACACACTACTTCTTTGCATTTCCTCTAACTACACGAAGCAACTTACTGACAGATGTCAATAAAAAAAAAAAAATAGTATAGGCTATTTACTAGTAACAATGATGTTCCAAGAAAAAAAAAAAAAAATCAGTGAGAAAAGCAACTTTTTTTCAGGAGAGAGAGTAAATAGGCTGTAGAAGTCCGTCTTGAAAAAGCAAGTCTCATGAAGGCTTTCCACCAGCCTCTTGGTAATGTGGTTCCTGTATGCAAGTTGCATATTTTAGTTAGCGTTTAACTCAGAAGCTTTTCCTTTGAGACAAGCGATTATTTTCTTTTTCTGTCTGACCTAGTGAATACTGCAATGCTCCACTATACTGTATTTGTGCCCTGCAGGCAGTAATGTCCCACCAACTTTCCACCGAATGCTCATAACACAAGGCAAAATGACAAAAAAAATGAAGAGTATTATTTTGCATATTGAAAACAAATACATGCTATTGTGTTTCTTCTTTTATTGTTTTGTTATTTCATCATTATTCACCACAGTTCTTCCCTTCATTTGCAGAGTTTGGGTTTTAATGTAATGGCCATTCAATAAAAATGTTGCTTTTAAGGGTTTGCATATCATCCCATTTTCTCTTCAACCCTTCAGCAACCATATGGCAAGCAATCAGGTCTGCAATCACTAGGTCCATATTATGTAGAGCATGATTTCAGCATTATGCTATTACCCATCTGTTTCTGTAGAAAAAGACATGAACCCTTGTATAAGAGGTCAGTGGTTTCATTGCGCACCGTATTCCAGAAATCTATCTCTGTTCACTTGAGATCACTTTCGTGATTTACTGTAGTCTTTTCGGCCAGGCTTTTTTTTTTCTTTTTTTTTTTCTTTTTTTTAAATACAGACAATCAGCACTATTTGTCTGTCTGTTGTATAAAGCTATTTGTAACTGTCACTCTGTGCACTTATGCTCTCTTAGTTAAAGACGTTCTCCTGAGATCATGCCATTTTCTTAAATAAGAGACAAAGAGAGGAAGGCTCGCCTATTTTCATTTTACAGATTCGTCCAGGAATAACGAGGTTTGCTATTTAGCATCAATTCATTTATGAACTAGCAAGAATTGTCTCCTTTGCTTTGTTTCTTTGGTTTCAGTAATCCAAAATACACAAATAGGTATTTGGCTTTCTGTAAAAGAGGAACGCACTATAGAAGTACAGACATAATGGTAATGTCAGTTTTTAATTTGACCTAGTACTTGAATTCTGCTCACAACAAAGACAAGTCAATGAACTTCCACTGCAGCCTATCAAGCTTATAAAAGGGAAAAAAAAAAAAGAAAGGAAAAAAAAGAGTTTAATACCAAGGAACTTAACTGCAGGCCACTCTGTGAATCATAGCACGGTAACCAGACACTTTAGTTCCCCACCACCCTACACCATAAAGTCTCTGCCATGATAAAGAAATACAAAAACATGTCCAAAATAAAATTCAACATCCCTTAAGTGTTATACTATTCAGTGCCCGTACAACATATTTAACTGAATAGCTATGCTTCACTAGAGGAACACAATGGAATTGTCTTTAACAACCTCTTTTAAGCAAACCACAAGCTTGATTAAAAAAAAAAAAAAAAAAAAAAAAAAAAAAAAAAA
>VFFE01007110.1:1926506-1997818 GCA_008921705.1 Burhinus oedicnemus | reverse complement strand
GATATATTGGATCTACAACCTCCTGTCCCCCAATTGCCCTTTTCTTTTTCTTCACTATCACACTTGTCTAACATGAGAGGGGGGAAAAAAGGAAACACAGATAAGAAAATAATAAAACCAAGCGGTCACTTTAATTTCTTTTTTTTAAAGATATTAAATGGGTTAGAATCTAAAATACTTATTAAAACTAAGTTTCTAAAAATACTGAAGAACTGTTCATAATGCAAAAATACTAATTGAAGAAAACTGGTTTCCAGTGAGCTAGTTACTCTACCTTTGATGTTTTCTCACAAACTCCTTTCTCTAAACTTGTACAACATTGCTCTGTCCTCTGGGCTAGAGGAAGTCCTGGCCGCGCACAACTCTCCTTTCACAGGTTTTTCGTCTATGCTGAGCAGCAGCCAAGTTGCAACTCTCAGAATTCGCAGTCTCACAATATCTGGATAGCTATTAATGGCTTGTTTTTTCAAAATCTTTGCTTTAAAAATCAAAATGTAGATTTTCATGTAAGAATTGAGTTTTTAGCCTTCACAGTTCCAGAGAAAGATGTGATCTCTACACAATGAAATGTGGCCTCTACACAATCATCAGGTCTGGCCAACAGAAAACAAATGAGAACCCTGAAGACAGTTTATGTAATGTTCATGACAGGTTTAGTCCATGAGTTTCCTATGAATTTCATGAGATTTGAAGTCATTACTCCGCTTCCCTAAAAGATACATGTCCTAAAATTACTCACATAAAGCAGCCTTGGTGAGCAAATCAGAAAGCCATTAATACAGATTTACTATTTGATATTTTTAATTCCATGGATGTAGACATACATAAGTCCACGCACTCAGCTACCTAAAGCAACTCAAACCGTAGTATTGCATTTGCACACATATTTCTTGCCAGTTGTCTTTGAACTTTGGACAGACCTTTTTCGAGAAACACTTGTGGCTTTCCTTGGATGTAATCTCAACTGCAACTGAGCCTCCATTTGTGAAAGGAACATCGAGCCTATACCTCAAAGCAATTCAAGACAAAGCGAATGAGAAAACATAAGACCCAAGCCAGCAAATACTTGCTGGGTGCTTTGGGGGGGTTAGGTGAATCCTCACACTGCAGCAAATCAGTTGAGAATAACTTTTGCTTTTTTGCTGGTTATCTTGGAATGAGTTCTTCTGTGGCTGTGATTCTGCCCAGCCATATACGATATTCTGCCCAGCTACCCGATTTGTATATGATTCTGCCCATGCTGAGATCAGCAAATTCTGAAGGGTCATGTGCCATGCGTTCATAGATACTTGTACAGATAAAATTTATTTCAACTTTACCAAACTAGACTAAACTTGCCAATATAGTTCTAGAAGTAGCGGGAAACACTCCTTAAGGAGACAAAACCATTGCTGGTGGGCTGCTTGGTCTCACTGATTTCAGAAATGAGCAGAAGATTCTCCCTTATGTAACTTTTAAAACACCGTGGCTCCCAGCTCTGTTATATGTAAATCAAAATCCACCCACTGCCGTCTTTAGCAGCAAGCCCCAGATCACCAGTTTCTGCTACAATACACAGTTACAGCTTGTAAGGCAGAAGTAACAACACTAATAACAGATTTCTATCAATTGCATGTACCCCAAAATAACAGCGGAACACTACAGCCAATATCTCTTTTTGTTTGGCTGGTTTTTGCTTTTTGTTTTGTTTTGTTTTTAAAGCGGGCGATATCTCATAGTCCAGCTCTAAATTTGACCCCCTTAAATTGCATTCTGTTGAAGACTGACCAAATGACTAGAAATCCTAGTTGCACAAGTCAGCATAATTGCTCCTAGTATAGACACAAAGTAAAGCCTGATGTTTATATGTGGCACATACAAAACCAGTTAAGCCAATTCTTCTGATGTGTATTCGCAAATGTAGCACAATGGCAGGGGAGGTGATATACAAAGACGTGATTGGGTGTTATTCCCTACTAAAACAATTATCTGCTGGCTAATTGGGATCACTACACTTGTGTTAGCACTGGAAATAGTTTTAATCAACTGTTATGATATGGTACCAACTCATGGAGAATTTAAAGAAAAAATGAAATTCCAGGAGGTGAAAAATTACTGAATTACAGAGCAATCTTTAGTGTTTTAATTGAGCGTTTTTCTGAGAATATGGGGGGAATGATTCATGCAGTTCCCCACCTCCACAAGCAATTTTTGCCAACCCATCTGCCACCCCAAATGTTTCGTCCAAAGCAACCCCATCGGTGGACTTCTGCTCCCTCTGCTGGATCTGCAAAAATAGGTATTAATAGACCCAAACCTGCTTCCTTAGAAGGCAAAGCACAACTTCATTGGTTTTCACCAGGAGAAAGATTGTGCCTTAGCACTGGCTCCAAAAGGGTGTTGACATCACTGCTCAAATTGTCTTGCAAATAAGTAGCAAATAAACAGCTGTAATACTTCTAAACAAACAAACAAAACCCCCTAAAACATGGGGGAACATCAGTTAAAAATAAAAGTGACAGAAGTAAAAGATTATAATTTTTTTCAATGCTCTCTGAAAAGAGGTGTAATCAAAAGGAAACGACAACATCCATTTAAGCTTTCAGCGTCTCTTTCTAGCTTTACCAGTTGTTTCTTCCTAACACACGAGCACGCTGCAGCGCGACACGATGGCTCATTGCCACTTGTGATGGGAGAGAAAAATATTGTCCTTACAATGGACAATAAACTCTTGCTTCTGCATTCCAAGTCAGAAACAAATAAATACTGAATTCCATTAAAACCTCTGTTCAAGTGAGATTTCCTGTAGCCTTCACTATAGATGCTTTTAGTGTCTGACTACTTAGAAATCACAAGAGTGTTGAACTGTTTAGTGACTCTGATCCTCCCATCAGTAAACTGATCCGGTGATAAAACGTAAAGGGCTTGTGCTATTTGCATTTTTACTCAGTTTAGTCACAGATCACAAAATAAATTAGTAAATTGAGCTACAAGGCTTCCAATTTGCAGCAACCAAACCTTCTAAATAATCATCTATGCTTAAATACCCAAATCCCTTAAAATGTAATAATTTCTTTGTCAACTAAAACAGTTACAAAAATTCCATCCCCCAAATGCTTCCACATAACGATTGCTTTGAAGAAATCATACAAATAAAAGTACACAATTTCTCCTTAATATACTCCAGAGAACTAAAAATATCCAATGAATTGAAATGCTAAAGTCACCCATGGTGTTCCTTCAGAGCTGTCAAACACTGTTCCTTCAGTCTCGTAAAAGAGACTTGAGACCTGTTTTCTTATTTAAAAGACCAGAAATCCTGACACGGTACAGGTGCCCGTACCACAAACCCGACCGCCCCAAACGCCAGCAATTAGCATCATTACTGGCAGCATCTGAAAAGCAGCCAAATTCATGGAGTCTGAACAAATCTCCCACTGCTCAGGTCGATCCTTCCAGGTCAGGGCTAAAGCACATTCGTGGACCTTTCAGGGGAATCTGTAGCGCTCCGGTGACACCATTTATCACGCTTCTGTGGCTAGCCATTTACACAAATGGCTCTGAAAAATTATAACGCCATGAAAATATGGGGACTTGGCACGTTAAATATCAGGTCTCTCTTCAACGTAAATTATTTTGTTAGATATGTCCAGGATAACAATTTCAGCACAATACAGCTATGGTTGTGTCAGAATTAGGTCACTCAGATGCTTAAGTTCTTATTGATGTGGCCCTGAATTGCCTCTTTCACTGTAATTTTAGCATATACAGTCAAACCTTTTTTTGATAAACACAGATGTAAATCAACAAACATTTCAGGCATGTTTCTGTGATGTCTTAGTTGAAATTTGCAACGTGTTAGGACAAATGTTACAGTTTCCCTTGACCTATATTAAAAATATTTAAGTGCTTAAAATATTATTCCTTTCATTCATATGCTAATGACTATAAACAGTGCTCCAGTCAACACATTACAAAAGCCTAAATAGATTTCACTATGACTTTCCATCTTCTTAGTAAATTAGGTATAACAGTTAGTAAATGGATGTACTGAGGGCATTGTAAAGTTGCCACTCAGCTATGCAATAATAAAGGGACTACACAGTTCTAAAAATAAAATTAAAAAAAAAAAGACAAATGTGCCATGGGAGTTTAAAAAAAATAATAATAAAAAAAAAATCCTGGGAACTATGTATTCCACTGAGTATAGAAATACTTTGGCGATGATATATTTTCTTCACTTATCACAGAAATATTAAAGATGAAAAAGTGCGTGGTTTCAGTTTGCACCGCTTTGTTTCTGACCGTGTGATTTGCTCATTGTCAGTGCTAAAGGGGTGCAGGCACATCACTACACATTCCTTCCTGATGCTAATCTCGTCTCTCCACTCTGATATTTCCCAACAACAGTGGTCATCTAAATACTGTTAATCCTTTTAGCAAGCACTAATAATTATGCATTAGCATAAATAACATTAAAGCTTTTTTCAAATAATTACATATATAATGGATGTGTCTTTAAAAAGTTGTTTACAGCTAATTAACCAATGAATAATTGTTTTCTCTTCCTGAAACAGGAGAAAGCTTATCTTGGAGTCACAGTTAAAAATGCTTTCTCTCTCCCTTTTTAAAAACAGTTTTACAGATGTTGTTAGCAATTAAAACTGTTAAAACACTATTAAACCAAAATTTCTTTATTAAAGGGATTACTCAACCCAGTTGAATTGTTTTTTAAAATATTGGATCATTTCAAATAATTTCCAATTTGGATGATCAGTGAATGGTCTGAACATACCAAGACCCTATTCTAAACAGTTCAGATCCTTTACTACCACAACACAGGCTGCTTGTTGCTATATGACTAGTTTAATTGTGGGCTGTAATAAAGGTCATAATTAATATCCCAACACAGACACTAACAAACAATTTTAAATTGCCAGCATAATCAAATGATGCAAACATCTATGAGCTACAAAAGTTCATTGCCGCAACTGACAATTTCTTAATTGTATTCAGTCATTCATGGAAATTTTATTAACATCGAACTGATGTATCCTGCCCTTACTCTGTCACAACACCAGGGATCTAATTTCATTATTTTCCACAAGATTTGCTTGACTACTGCCATGATTCTAATATTGCTTTAGTCCAGATGTTTATGCTATTTAAATTAGGAAGAAAAGGCTTTTGGGTAAACACAATTAAAGAAGGGGGTTTTTTTTCATTTTTTTCTTTTTTTTTTTTCTTTCCAAATTTAGTTTAACAAACTTCTTTTAATTAATGAATATAGCTGCAAAGTAGATGGGTTTTGCCCCCTCATTTTTAATGCTTATTCCCCACTGTGTGCAACACACATCGTGTGTACGGCTCCAGCTATTTCTAAATATAACAACCTTTTAATTTTTCACTTACATTTAAGTGCTCATTAAAGTGAAAGATAGCAGTGCATGACAACTGCACTTTTCCTCCTTTTACTCTTAAATCAACTCCCAACATATTTTGAGCATAACAGAAACAGGTTAAACCTTCCTCCCTCCTCCCATGGTGTTACACCCCTGAAGTGGATCTGTGACTGAAGGATAACCCGTATTTCTAATGTCTTAAATGTTCAAAATTAATCTATAGCATCAACTCTGTGACAGCAGAGGAATCTCTACAGCTGGAACATCGGCATCCAAAGGAGAATTTTGCATCTTCTTTCTGATACCACTTGAATACATTCATTTTCTTCTCCTGTTGGGCAACAGCATTTCATTCATATCAAATCTCTTTCCTAGGAAACAATGTTATGATGTCTAAAGTAGGATTCCCCTCCTTATCTGTCTTAGAGAAAGCTGTTTTCATATAAAAATATGAAATTTTGCAAGAAAGAGCTAATAAACATAAGCACACATTTTTATAACACACAGTACTATTTTTCAGTAAGGTCAAAATGTGATGGAATAGTGAGTACACACTTCTACACCAGGGCACATATACTTGAATGTTATTCCTAACTAAGTGCAAAACTTGATAACTTGAGTACACCCAACACAGCCTTTCAAAAAATAAACTGCCTTGAGACAGTATTTTTAAAAGATCCAAACTAGGTTTTCAAACCAGCATTTTGTCAACCTTTGTAAAAAGACTGAATAATTTGTGTGATTTCAGCCGACTGAAGATTCACACCACACTGTGCCAGACAGTCATCAGATGCACTGAAAACTTACTGCTGTAATTAGTTAGCAACTGCTTTTATAATTAACAAGCACAATGATATTTATAAATAACCTCAGTATTGGCTGTCCTTACGCAAGGGTGTATTTATTCTGTGTGCAGAAGAGGTCATTAGCACCTTTTCACACTGCAGATTCCTTTCCTCCCCAAAACTGTGGTCAAAGGATGAAACAACTCGATTGATCTACAGTATTATTTTTTCTTTGTACGTCTTACATTTCTCTGAAGAGTGCGACTCTCATTCCATCACCCACAAAATTTTAATGTGCAGGAGCACTCGGGAAGCCAAAAGTTAGATTTGGTTGCTGTTGACGCTGTTTTGTTTTGCTAAATTGCAGGAAGATAGTCCTCAGAGCTCTCCAAGCCCTCTGGGAGCCATACAGCAGCGCAGTGTGCGGAACAGTAAGGCTAGCTTCCCATGCTAATGCTATTCAACACTAACGTTGTGCTTCTGTTTTTCACTATTATTCTTCTGTATGTGACTAGGAATAAAATCTAGGCACCAACTTGTACTTACACATGCAGAGAACATGCTGCAAAACTTTTTTTTTTTTTAAAAAAGTACGCGTTTACATTAAAGAAACTAGCACGCCTACTAAAAAATTATCAAAACGTTTCCTGTGCACAATTCACATGTATTTTCTGTAAAACAATTCAAAACCCGGTACTATACCTTTAAGTGTTGCTCTAGTTCCATCATGTGCTAATATGGAGATCTATGTTTGGCAATCTTTCCAAGTATACCATGTCAATTTTACAAAAACTAAAAATATTGTTGAAAAAATATTATCCCAAGAACATACGTAAAATTATAAATATTCAGCACATCAAGCTTTTGATATACTTTAGTGCACATGAACTGAGTAGCTGTCAAAATTACAACAGGCAACTCAAGTAATTATGCAGATTTATGCAAAACATTAACAAGAAGAATTAAATGCACAAATGAGGTGGCTACACTTGAATTGTTAAGATTATGAATAATTACCATGAATCTTTTTGCTCTTAATATAACTTGTTTTTGATAAACAAAGCCTTAATTATCAGAATACTTTTGAGAATTTTGGTGACCTTCATTAATCTTACAAAACAAGTCTCTTGTGTTCTGCATTGTAAAAGGCACATGCTTAGAATAAGTACACAAACCATGGGAAAAGCATATGTTAATGGCTACTACAAACCAGTGAATGATACCTCAGGTTTGAAGTAGACCGCATTCTGCACACGTAGGTGAAATAATATCGAGTATTTGGAAGTACTCTAGGCTGAATAATATCTGACAAAGGGTAGGAGAAGGCTGCTATATGAGAAATTCTTTCATTTTGCAAAATAACGGGTTATTTTAAGGATAGAAGTGAAATATCAGCCTGCTAATTTCTCATCTCTAAGATACGGTAGGTGCAATAAATCATTTATAAAAGCAATAGAGAACCCAAAACATCCCTGCCCCCTCCCTGCGACTCATATTCGTCATCTCCTCCAGGGCTGAGCTTTCTCTAGGTGAACGCGGATGCCAGACAACCGCATTTTACGCGCTCGCATCCAGCTGCCAGGCAGAACTCGGAGAGCAATTTTTACTCTGCTTCGCCGGTAATTTCGACACTGCCCTCTTCCTTTCAGAGGAACAGTGGGACCTCTACATGTCCCCTCAGTTAATTTCAGAATTAATTTGCAACGCTGTCATCGACAGTGTAACAATCCGCTGATCAACAGTTGCAATTCTTCATAACACTGTCAAACTCCCAGCTGCCACCGTGGCAGCCGGCTTCGCCCAGGCCCAGACACCCTGCCTTGGGACTAGGAGTAAAGAAGAACTTTGGAAGCATTAAGTCTTTAATGCCAGCCACGCTATTTCTTCCCTAGAGAGCAAGCTGTCAGATCAATGGCGGTTTTGTCATAAAATCTCTCCTAGGGACTTGAATTTGTTTTGACAAATGTCAAATAGCTTTGATGCATAAAAATTAACTTAAGGAGGTCATAATTAGACAAAATACAAACTTGCATTTTGCTAGTACTTGCATCACTATACTGTTGCATAACAAGAACAAACCAAACGCCATCCAGACGACTGAAGCCCCGTACGGCGTCAGCCTCTGCTGAGAATTAACACGGCTACAAAATTCCTGTTCTCCATGAGAAAGTGCATCAGCGTGGCCGCACTTTCACAAGAACTTTGCCCGGCATATCTCTATGTAAGACAGCCAAACCTGGGGGCACCACCACCATCCCATTCCCAACTCTGACTTCCAGTAAGGAAGACATCCCTCTCCAGGAGACTGACTACTTCTCCTCCCCATGCCGTGTGGCCACACTGGCAAACGGAGACGGACTACAAGGCTACACGTGCTCTGCGCAGCCTACGCAGGAGAGAAGGACAGGCTCTTCTGCCCTCCATGCCAATACCCGCTATTTGGGCAGGCAGCACTACGCATGAAGGCGATGAATTATGAACTTTTCTTCCCGTCGACTCAAACCTCTCCTTGAGCACGTGCCCAGGCCCATGGATGTGGCTCGGTGCATTGCTCCCGAGCACGGCTCCCCCGAAGCACCAGGCAGCGCTGCAGCTCCCTGCTCAGCCCCTGTGAAAAATTCAGTCAGGAAATATTTGGAACGGGACTGTTTTACTGTAAATCCATTCACTTACTTGTGTAGTAGTTGGAAGGAGAGATTTTCAGCTAAACAAAACAAGAGGCTCAGAAAGTGACCCATCACAAATTCAGATTTCATAAAGATTCCGAGCTAACGGGCGCACTGACGGTGTCTGCAGAGCAGACACAATGTGAGCCGGCAGCGTGGCTTCCCGTCCCCGCTCCTCTCCTCAACGCTCCCTCTCCTTGGAGGCGTCACTTTCATAGCTGTAAGGGTAGATCAGTTTTCAGATCCATTCAATCCTTGGGGTTTTTTTTTTTTACAAAAACTTCAATTAGAATATGAATTACAAGGACTTTTGTCACCCAACAAGACTGACATTCAACAAGTGGGTATTGCGCACCAAGGCTTCCAAATTATTTCACGTCAGCCAGGGAGGAGCCAACGCACAGTGAACACTCTCCTGTCACAAACAGCGCTTCTGCGCATACAGCAAGAGCGCGGGTGCACGTTGTGCTGATCTCCCTGTGTGGCAACTCTGGACTCCCAAGAGGTCTTTGTCAGTTTCTAAGAATACAGCTAACATTTCACTACTTTTACCAAATAGGGTAAATATTTCAATCGGCATAGTAAGAAACACTGCAACTAATTCCAGCTGAACCGCATAAATAAATAATCAACGACACTTTTGCTGTGTATTTCGTTTGCTTTATGAGCTGCTTGTGAGCTTGAAAACTTTAGTCGTTCAAAATCACATTAATCAACACTAACCTTCTTTAGCAGAGTAAAATCCTGACGTCCAGTGATGTCAACAGTAAACTCCAGTTGATGTCAGCAGGGTCACTTTTTTTACCAGCCTGCCTACGCCACTACCTTCAACACTAACAGAATCCCAGCTTGTGAGAGGAAGATGAGAAAGACAGGCAGAGATCAAACAGAGATGAAAATTATAAAATGGGTAGATTTAGTGTACTATAAGCACCTTCTGTTTCATAGAAGAAAAACCAGGTAGCTCCAAATCCATGCCTTAACGTGATCATGGGAATCAAAGAACATCTACTTTTGTGGTCTCGAGTTATTTTTCAAGATCTGTTCAAAGCAAACACATGCTGCCAGCCTCAGACTTTATATGCAAGTTTCCTATGTAGCCTCAATTTTTGTAGTCAAGTAAAAATAAAAAAAGATTGGAAAAGAGGAGCCTTCCCATGACAATTCTGACAGAACCTTAATGGTAGCAGCACTACCGGGAGCTGCTATAATAATAATATTCTTACTGCTACTTGTTCCGATTTTCTTCAGATACTCTACTAGCAGCAGTCATTTCCTAGATAATGAGCCTGTTTTGGAGAAGGGCTAATTTAGAAAATCAGAACGGGGTTACCACCAGCAGACATTGTTTTCTTAATAAATGATCATTTTATTTTGAATAAATGTGCAGTTATATCCTGTCAAGATGTTCTTGCTTTACATGAAATTTCCCAGTATTCAAAAGGTTACAGTATAACATTTCTCTTTAAACAGACAGTGTTGACACAATTTTTACTAGTTCCTTATGTAAAAGCATGTAAAGTAATCAAGTTTACTGAGGAGACAACATTTATTTAGAGATGCAAGAAATTGCTAAGTAGCTACTGCACCTTTTTTCCCACTGGAGTTTGCGTACGGTGACCACAAAATATGAAGCGTTTTAAGGGAACAAATAAATCACATAGGTCATAACCATACAAGAATGATTAATTTGATAATCTGAAATTGACTTGTTGAGTTTTTTAATCTACACAGGAATAGAATTTCAGCCTGATTTATACGGGATTAATCAGGTTAGACTACAGGTAGCTTGCATTAGTGACTGTACAGAACATGAAACCTGAGTCAAGCTGTTGAGCCAGATACTGATGGAAGAGGCTTGTACTACGAAAGTAAAATTCCCAGCACTGCTTGTGCTGGAATACAGTCCGTTCTCTACTATGGAAGATCCCTGAAATAATGCAAGTGTAAGGCAAGGAACAGCCACCACCAGGAGAAGGAAAGGAAGAAGCTGTTTCCCAAGATTTGTTGGGATAGCTTCCTCAGAGCTATGAGCAATATGATCTGCACACTGTGCTGATTTCAAACCAGCAAGTTTGGCATAAGATAGAGTGATCCAGAACTGCAGTAACAGCTGCGATGCTGATCAAGCTCCATAACAAGCTATGCAAATCATCTGCTGTTGGCACCTGGCTCTATCATTAAGAACAAAACCCACAGCAAACAAGAAAAAAGGAATAATGACAGATTCTCACTGAAAAAAAAAAAAAGCAACCATGTGACTCTCATCTCTTATGATTTCTAGGCAACTTAATCTTCCTCAAAGTCAGCCTTTTCTTGAAAAATTAGCTTTTATCCCAGAAAGTTAGTAGATGTCTGCTTTAGCTAGACCAGGTCTATTTCAGACCTAGTGAGTAAGTGAATTCAAAACCTGAGATGCCACCACACTTTTTATCATTGTTGTCTTGAGCTTGGCCGTTTTACCGTCATAACAGCAACAGTATTAGCTAGCAAAGAGCTTTTGTCTCAGGGTAGGCATACCATAATTCAGACAGGTGTTTAAAACACAAATCCAACACATTTAGCCACCTAGAAGCTAGTCAGAGACTAGTCCCAGGCCAGTGCACAGAAACCTGGTCAGACACTCACACCATGAGATTCAACCTGATAATTAGCCGCCTTCTTTACCTTAGGTTACTGAGTGACTTTTGAGAGTAGCTCCAGGTATATGACCTGAGATCAAGCAGAAAAACCAGAGCCTGCAATCAGAAGTTCAATACAAAAGTCAGGAGGAACTGAAAGGAGGGGGCGCTTGTGCTACTGTGTTCTCAATCCAGCCAGGAGGCTGCTGTTACCAGACTCACTTCTAAGCACGGGATAGAAACACAAGTGACAGAAAGGGGACAGGTACCCTGGGAACAGCTGTGACATTCCCACAAGCCTTCAGAATTGCACATCTTTCCTTTCTTTTTGCTTATCACCCACAACAGCAGTGTCATTCCTCTAACTGGTTTACACTAGTCTGCAATAGGAATGTGTAGGAAGCCTGCTTTTCCAGCATGATTCCAAAGACCCAGTTCCGCAGAGACCCAGGTGTATAAGATGCGAGATGTTTCCATGCATGTTGATGGAAGGCCAAATATAAAACATAGATGATCAACTGTTTTCTGAAGATTCTATAATATTCAGAGGCTTTGCCTGGTGAAACAATCTCTAATTTACTACTCAACCACACTCGCGTTCTACAGCTGTCAGTTGCGCATTAAAGGTTCTTCGAAACACCCTAAGAAGCCTGCCAGATATTGGAAGATGGAAAAAAAGTGTCTCCCACCGTCAAGCCTTTCCAAAAATACAGATATATTAAGTTCAGAGAAAACCAAAATGTCAAGAGCAACTTAGCTTTCAAGTTCCCTTTAAAGCCCTTCATCAAATCCTAAAGCCACTAACAAGTGGACTAAATGCTCTCCCTTCCTTTGGCAGATGTGTAATTGACGTTTGCTCTTAAAATAAGGTAAAAATAAACAAACATTATTAGACAGAATTCATTCCTGGAGAGCTTTTACAGCTGAACATTTATCAGTGTATGGAAGATGTTACATAAAGTGCTTTTTAATCAAAATCCTCCTGATCACTAGCCACAATTTTCCAACCCTCTGAGCACTTCTCTCCAGATCTCTGCGGTTATACTTTCAACTTCAGCTTTTTTGAGCATTAGTCTTTTGGTCTTGGTGCAAGTTAGAAGAACAGTGATAGGGACTTCATATAGATTCATGCCGGGCTCTGGTCCCACTCCAGATATAAAAATACATGAGATGAACTGAAAACCTGATGCACTTTGGGTCAAAATAGAACAAATTCACTGCTGTAAAGACATTTACAGAAAAAAAAACCCACTCCGCACCGCTCTAGTTTGAAAACATTAACAGTTCTTGTACACGCTTATTTTTCCTTGACTGTTAATGGGTGAATATACACACACGTGCACATCACAGACCTTCCCACTGTTACTGACAATAATACATAAACTAATTGCTGTTTGCTAATGCCTTTTACTTATTTAATCTAGTCATACATTTTGATTCGGGGTAATACAAAAATCCCACTTCTGACATTAAAAAGAGATTAAAATATAAAGTGTTGGTTTTCCAAACCAATGACAACAATGACTTAAATATCTAATCCCATTAATTACTAACAATGATCACGGTTTAGTACTGCTGTTGCACTGGAGTGTCAAACAAACAAACATGAGGGCTGTCTATCCTATGCATATGCATTCACACAATGTACGCTTCTGTTTCTAGATGAAGGTGAACTCTGCGAAAAGGTCTGAAAATGTTCTTTAAAGACTTTAATGCTTGTTTTGGTCCTGGACGCATCCCTCTATACCAAAAGCTGTGAATGTACATAAATTGCACATTAAGGAACATTCAGAAATTTTTAAGACCACAAGCAGCATCAGCTTCTGTCTATGACATCTGTATGTCATGAGCCACAAAACCTCACTCTTTTGCACATATAGCCTTTATTTGAGGCAGAGCAAGTCATTTTAGAAAGCTATTTCCTCTTAATTCATTCCAGCAAACGAAAATAATTCATTCACTGGTGAATGGTTTTAGGAATTCTCTTTAAAACTTGCTACTTATTTCTGGCTGGAGTTTATCTAGTTTCAGCTTCCATTCCTTTGACTCTCCTTACACCTTTGTCTTCTATATGGCATCTGTCACGGCAGTACGGATTCACCACATTAATTAAAGCACTAAAATACAATATAATGATTCTGTATCAGAATGCCATCAGAGCTGTATCAAAACGTTATCACATGCAGACAATGCTGCAACACACTGAGGTTCCTTGGGCTCATCAAGAGTTTTCAAGAAAGAAACAATCTGCAAGGGGAACAAGTTTGATCAGAAACAAAAAGATTTCCATACCCTGGGACTCACCCCTGTTTTAGGGTATTCTGTACAGAATGAATATCCAGTACAATTTTTTTTTTTTACATGAAAGGCAAAACAAAGAGAGTTGCTTTAACAGTTGCAACCTATATTCTGTACATGGTTGTGTCCCATTTGGTTTGCAGAACTACTCAATATGTAGGAAAATATGCAATTAAGAGCTTTAAAAAAAATGATGTTAGAAAACATGTCTATTAAGTCCATTGTGCTAAGAGAGGGTGTTTTTTCATAAGCATTTGATGAAAGAGGACAGAAACTTTATCCTTGTTTGGTAAAACTGGCACACACAGGTCACCCTTTCCAGACTGCAGGTGGGCTCAATATTTTCAGGATGGTTCCTTGGGCAGAAGGAATTAGTGAATGCCCTAGATTGGGGAGCACACTTTAAATCTTTCTGCAAGAACCAGTTTGAGGACTCAAAACTCTACAACGACTTTTGTAGCACCAGTCTCTATTGGAAGTTGACACCTCTTTGACAGGCAGAAAGGGGAGTGTGAAATGGTGTCTAATTCAGAAAAATCACACTGCACTAGTGGGTTGTTAGCCACACTGTGGAAGAGATGCAGGAAAGTACTTGTATTTATTCATCTACAAAGATCCAACAGCTTCTGCTTAAGAGAGAACATTTTTTTCCCCACAGTGGCTCTCTCCCACACTTCTGGATCCATGGATCCACACCATTTAAGGATATAATTCCCAGTACCATAAATACTCCACATGAAGAAACTGATGGAAGTTTGAATATCTGAAAGTTCTAAGTGACTGAGAGATAACACATACTAGCAAACATAGAAATAGGACAGAACCTCGAAACACATCATTTTACTTAATATAATTTTTTTCGAAGCACAGAGTACCACGTGTAAATGTAAAGAAATCAGTGACACTGAAATAGGTGTACAATTCCTCAGTCTTATAGTCTTTTTGTTTTCAAATTTAACAGTTAATTTTTTACATCAGTCTTTTGAACAGATGATAAGTGGGAAGGGATTTTAGTCATAAAAACTATCATTTGTAAAGGCCTCATTTAAATATGCCTTAATTAGCATTTTCATAACTGAGTTATCAGGTTTCCATTAAACTCTGAAATTCTCACTTCTGTTCCCACTGGACAGATGTCCACATTGCAAAAATAAAAACTGTACAAGAATCTTACAACACTGTAGTTGGCAGTAGCTGGAAAACAGTCTGAGAAGAGAGAATGAATGGAAAGAGCCAATCTTTTACCACTGTTTTCTGCATTGAATCCAACCATTAAGATGGTGTGAGAAAGTTTGTACTACTGGTAAATACATTTTCTTGAACTAGTAAAAGACAGAACTCCTGTCCTTTTTTCAAGTCAATGTGATAACTTCGATTAGTACTATGTTAAAGAAAAGGAAATAAACAGGAACTCTGAAAAGTTACAGAATTTCTTAAACTTTTTTCTCCTCCAGATTATACCACAGTTAAGAAATGAAGATGACATTCCTGGACAGTCTTGGAATCATACAGATCTGGCACGCCTTATGGAACTGCTCTTTCCCAAGACAGAAAAGTACTGAACTTAGTTCCTTCATTGGAACTAAAATGTTTAGAAAAAATTCCAAAAATATAAAATCCAAACCCTTTCAAGTCCAAAATTCAAAAGGAATAATCTACAGTCAACCTAAAATCAAGAGCCTCAATAGATATAACAATACTTAACAAGTACATAAACAACCTCTTTCTTCTTTAGAGCTACAGTATAGAGAATAATCAGCTATAATCATTGCTTTTGAAAACGCAAGATTTATACTGCACAAAATACTCAAAAAATAAATACAAGAAGCCCTCAAAATACATTTTCTCCACTCAACGAAGAAAAAATATCAAGCTAAGTCAGGACATTGCAGTATTATTTGCAGCAATCATGATAAGTCAATTTTGGCTTAAACCATGATTGTTATAAACACTCACAAAACATATTATTTACCAGATGGCAATCTTACTCCAGCAAATACATCAAACTTATGTTTCATTATTATCAAATAAGGATGAACTTGCCACTGGGATAACCTCCAGTAGTTAAACAAACACTGCTCTGTAAAATGAATGCTATGGTTTCTGTTCCTTGAAAAGCATGCAGGGTGGTGATGCACTTCACTGATACCTTCTACTCCAGTGCTACAACTTTTCTTTTTTTTCGGTTAACATAAATACCTTAGTTTCTTTATAAAGTTGAATACTTCACAAACGGAGGAAAGAGCAGCAGAAAATGGGAGATGTTGTTTTGTAAGCGTACTTCGGATCAAATTTGACTCTCGGCTGTAATGTTGTGACCTGACTGAAGCAAGCAGCAGGGCTGCAGAGGGTTTAATGAAAATGCAATGTTGCCTTCAGCCATGGCACAGTATAGAAGACGTAAGCGCTAAGACACCATGGACTGGATTAATTATGTACATTGAGGCATATGCAGACATATTTATGGGTTGGCTACAGCGTAGTGAACCGTGCCTGACTGTGAGAAGACTTGGCTGCTAATGCTGACTCTGCCATTGATTTGCTCTGTGACCTGAGGCAATTCACTAAAGCCAAAATCTTTGGCTTTAGGCACCTTATTCATATTTAAAACCTTAAACAGTGACCTGATTTCCAAGGTGTTGAACGTACACCACCCCCACTGAAGTTACAGGTAACTATATACCTATTAAATTCAGGTTTCTTTTTGAAAAATTCAGCCATGACCACTCTTGTCTGAACCAAGAATGTTCACCAATGAATCCAATTTACCAGTGCTCCAGAAGAGAAAAACTCAAGTCAAGAAATGCAGAGAGAAAACAGAAAAGGCAAAGGGTCTGCATTTCTTGTTACAAAATATACACATATGCATATAAAGATAGCTATATAAACACACATATATATATACACATCTGTATCTATATGTGAAGACGGGCTCAAGGAAACTTTTTTCTTTTAAAAAAAATAGATTCTTGGTTAAAAAAATAATTAAGAAAAAGGAAACAAAATAGACTATTAAATGCTCACTGTACTATAGAACACATTAAATGCCACAAGCAAAGCATATTCCTGTAGTGAGACATTTTACATGCTGTGCTGATAACTACAACATTTCATGCCTGACCATTGTCAGTATTGATAGAGTGTGCTGCAAAGCTTTACCATCAGGTGTAGGAAAACCTGAGGAAACCGAAGAAGTCACACATGCATTAGAGCTACTTAGCCTGGAATCAGGCCTGTACTGAAATCCAAGCACTGTTCTACATTTGACTCAAAAAAGTCAATACTAGAACTCCCACTGACTTCACCGGTGACAAAATAAATAAATAAATAAATCATCCTAGTGTTTCTGCCAAGCTATGAGTAAGGGGGACTCTACAAAGCCAAAGTATGAAATAGGTTTTCTTCTGTTTTTCAAGTACTAAACCTCTACAAAGGAAACAATGTCCGCTCTCTTGGTTTTCATAAAGCATTTACAATACGGCAGTAAGTTACTGTTAGCCTGAAGTTAGTTTCTGCAAAAAATACCTATTTTGAAGAAATTATAAGAAGTACGAGGTAACATTCAACAGAACATTTAGGACAGACAAAAGCACAGTGAGAATCCTACTGGGAGTCACGAGGAGGATACAGCAATGCTGTAGCTTGCCTTCTTTTTCCCTTGAATTTCTTCCAAGACTCTTTTGGTATCTGATTAATAACAGGGATGAAGACAAAAACAGGAGGTAGTGACTTAACTCTCATCTCAGCTGGATGAAATTCTTTCAGCAAATTATTACCTCTGGGGTTCTCGTTGCCCCTTTTTGCGGCATGACATGGAAATAAGGAATGTCTTCTCAGGAAGCTATAGCTCATATGCTGGGAAGCAGAGTGTAGAAGATGTCTTAACAAGGAGGTGGACTTGAGTCTCCCTACGAGTTCTAGGGATAAGCCAGCTTAAGGGAACATGCCGTGCCTCCTCCACAGCTCGTCTAACAAACCTCTCGCTTTCCTTTGGGCCCCTGTCTTTCTCCTATGAGCATTACCGTGTATGCATAAACCAGGCTGTAGATGAAATGTATATTTTAAGATCAATTAATTCTTATCATCTACCCTGTGTTTTAAAAAGGCATTTTACCATACTCCCATACTTAATACAGAAATATCATCAAGTAATGAAGACTCCAGTTCAGGGATTCCATGCTTTTAATAACATTTATCAAGCAACTATCCAGACACTTTGGCTTCCATTTTAAGATGTGCCAGTGCCTCTTGAGAGGCCAGGCAATCACAGAGTTATAAAGACACCCTAAGGACATTGTCTAAAATAGTCATTACATATAATTTTTAATCCAAGTATTCACAGTTATAAGTTTAATAGGCATTAAAGAAAAAATAAAAATGAAATATTTTTACTCCTACAGAGAATTAAAATGTGAACTTCTCGTTTCCTCTTGTTTCTATTCCGCCCTCTTCTTCAGACTCAGTCCTGAGTCTGAAGTCCTAGAGCCCTAGTCAGGTATGAAAATTAACTCCCCATCAGTGTTTCCAGCAGACCTCTGGGAACGTACTACCAGTTTCCATCCACTTTCCACAGTGTTACCAAATAAGAACAGAAGTACTTATGGAAAAATAAATTACTGAATCTTTAAAAGGAAGGACAACATGATAGTCTCATGTCTGCTCTGCCATACAGTTGGGTAGTCTCCTGAAGCAAGTGGGATTGTGCAGTGGGACTTTGTACACGCTAAGCAGTGGGACTATGTAAATACTAAGCAAGTAGGACAATGTATATTTATTTCTGGTGGAAAGGAAAAATAGGAAGGCCATCATCTTAGCTCAGTCTTTCTAATGTTATCCTGTCACCTTTAAGCTCTTTCCATAGCCTAGATGTACTCCTGAATGAACTGTATCTTTAAAACCTAAATATTCGTTTGGGCACTGAAACTGTCATCACATCACTATTCAAACTCCATTGTGAAATGAACTCACAACTTTGATTTCTCTGTTATGCTCATCTTTGATTAAGAGTTGCTCATGCTGAAGATATGCTCAGCAAGAAAAATTAACTAAAGTGACTTGCATTATTTATCAGCACTAATTTGGATGTACATTAATCATATGCCTTAAGTGGCACCACTACAGAGAAAACAATATTAAAAGTAAGACTTTCCTTCTTAGAAGAAAAAAAATTTACCTTGTGTTGTCACCTATGTATGATATTTACCTTCTGCAACTAACTGGTTTGTATTAAATTCTACCACACAGAGTAAGACTGATTTCAATAGAGCTATAGCTACCTAGTGTGTGTATATGTCAAATGAGTATCACATCTTAAGTTTTGGGCCAGCTTCCACTATCTTCAATGACAGAGAAACCAGATTTAAGACTAATAACCTTGTGGCCCTTGTCAAATTTCAGAGGGCTTTATTTACCTTTAATTTGATGAATTACCATAGAGATATATATTCACATCATCTACCTTAGCAGGAGTAAGTCTCCTATGTAACCAATAAAAATAAGTAGGGTCCCAGTTGGGCACTCTAAAGACTCCTGTGGATGCTCTATTGGCTTTTATAAACAGCACAGATACTGACTTTACGTACTCAAGTTAGTTGCTTAAAATGAGATGGTGTGAACAAGCCGTATCGTGCAGGAATCTTCCCAGTAATTTCCAAACTCTCCAAAAATGCACATTCCTTTTAAGATTTAAGAAAGTAACCTTGTTATCACAACATAATAAATAATTAATGGTCACGGAAAGTCTCTCAGTAGCAGCATTTACATATTTCACACAGGATGCAACAGCAACAATAGAAATATCACGTAGTAATTCACCATGGCCCTTTGCCATTTTGTAGCTGGAGTTTAGTGGGAAACAGTGCAAAAAACATCAAAATAAAAGACAAGATTGACAAGTTTGAGTCAAAACAATCTTATTCTGACAAATATAGGAGTACATAATTTTTTTATTTTTTATTTTTAAGTTTTAGTTTTGAACTGATGTGATCGTCAAGGTCATATGGGGCAATGTGGAAAAACGCTCGGTTGTTCCTACAAGCTAACAGCATGTAAACAGCAAAGATTTAGAAGATGATTAAAGACCACTAGAAAAAAACAAAAAACCCAAACAAACAACCCCCCCTCCCCATACTATTTTTACCTGCAATAAAATTTTATGCAGTGGGACAGTAACATTAACCACTCAAAATTCAGTAGCATGAAAAACAAAAATACATATATTCTAGTGCCAGAATGCAGGTGGCAGCTTAATCAACCATATGTATATTAACAGATTTCACTGTCAAGATTATGAACATTTAAAGGCATTTGCAACCCTTAACACCCACTGCTTCATGCAGCATTTCAAGATAAAGAGTTGGACTCCCGTCACCATGGAGTACGGACTGGCTGGTCTCACAGTAGAACGGAACACGCCTTAAGTACTCTGTCCCAGAATAAATAATTCCTTCAGTGCCATGGCTGATGCTTAACAAGTCTTGCTTCTCCATTGAAGCAGGGATCATCTTTTGGAGTGGTTATAAACACTTTTTCTTGAGATGAATTCTCTCCTCCTTTTTTAGCTGCTATTTTCTTGTTTGACCCAGGGATTTGGCTAGCTGATTTTCTATGGCTGAAAACATGCAAGCTCAAACAGACAATGATTGCTCACCATGTATGCACATCAAAAACTGCAATGCCACCACAACCACAGTGAACAGTTTGGCTATACTTCTTGATCTGCACGTGAAATATCAGTTACTTATCTCATCATACATTTTCACCATATGTCATCATACTTTGTCATCGTGTATCACCACATATGATACATAATCATATATTTCACAAATATGACATATAAAAATGACATAATCTTTTTCATCAGATTCAACTATAGTCATTTCAGGAAAATAAAAAAATTATGCTTGTCCTATAGCAGAGATAAGTCACATATAAAGAATAAACTCTACCAGAACTTTTTTGATGCAGCAAAAGTTAAATTCTTTCCAGATTTTTACATATGCTTACTGGTATCTATCTAGGTGCTTTATACTTTAGGTCATGTCAGTTTGGAAAGAAACCAATAGCCTCAGAGATTTGCATTTAGAAGAGGCAAAAACTGTTCTAGACACTAAAACTGCACACTAGGAAAAAAGAATGATCATCTTTCTCAGCACCAATCCAAGTTTCTGATTTGAGCAGGTGTTTAGTATTAGTGTGTCCTCACTCTAAAACAAGGGGCAAGGCTGTGAATCCTGTGAATTAAAAAGTATATGGTATCTTTTATAGGAGCCAGGAAATTCTTAAGGGGAAAGAAATATTATCAGGTAGCACCGCTCAGGAGAAGTGTAGTGACCTCTCCGCATAAATACATTTCAGGTCATGCCAGCTTCTTGCTTTGGTCATATTTTCTATCTTTCCACGCCTTCTGTTAGATAGTAAATAGCGTCTTCACTCTAAAATTCCCAAGGTTTCTTCTTCTGTCAGAAAAAAGGGTCAAGTTCTACCTTGAGCACAGTGTTGAAACAACTCATGGCAGCTGGAGCTGCAGCCAAGAAGCTGGCACATGGCTTTAAATCCTACTCATGCCAGTCACGCTATATAATCTCAGAATACAATGAACCTGTTCGCAAACTTCACTGCAATAAAAGATGCTCCTTCCTCTCCAATGTGCCTTGCATAGGCTAAGATTACAGTGGAGACACGAAAACGAAAGGTGCTGCGCATCTTCTAATGCACAACTCTCCTCCTAGGGTAAAGAAAAACACAAGTGGTGGAATTAGGCTACCCGTGGGTGCTGCTAATTGCCAGTTACTCGCCCAGCCACAGCCAACTCACTGCCTTTTCTACATGTGTTCTGGAAAAATCACAGTAATTGTCTTCTGAATCGGCACCGTATCTTTTGAACAGCTTAGCCTGTAAGGCCACCACAATCTGTCACAAATTCAAGATAAAACATTGTAACAACAAAATTCTTTGTCTCCAGCTTTTGCCAATATGAACAAATGGCATTACTTAATTTATCAGGTATTTTTATAAATGGCCTCCTGTTATGGATCTGTGCAGAAGCTCATGTGGTTTTGAGCTTAAGTGATAAATTTGTGTGAAAGTATGTCTTTACCAAAAAAACCTTAATAATCCTAAAATAATTAGTGGTTCCTTCATGCTTGTGATGGAGAATATTCTTCTCACCAAAAAATGGGAAAATGTTGATGACTATTTCCAAAGACAGCAGCTATTTTGTTGCATGATTTTGGTTTGGTTTATATCAGCAAACAATTACTATTTAGCAAAATAAACAAGTGAAGACAAAAGTAAAATATTTCACATTACGTTAATGGTAGAAAAGGGGCATTTCTGCAAGGTTTCTAGATTGTCAGAAAGAAGAAAGAAGTAAAAACGAATCTTCTCACCAACACCCTGAAAAGGCTGATACTATCTTACACTTAGAGATTTAAGTATTTATAATTTTTTGCAGTATTACATATTTATATTTTTTCCTCCACCATTCAAACATCAATACTACATCATTCAGAGAAACACTGGCACTAAAACAAGAACACCACTTTGGCTTCCTGAATTTTTTTGTTAATATTTATTGGTGTAGATATACAGTATTAGGCTAGCTCAACAAATAAAGACTTACAGTCTAGAAGTCTGAGGTTTCAAAATTTCTACAAAAATGTGCAAGGACAATATTTTTAATATATGAGAAAGTTAAATAAAATGTATCATCGTTCTCTACTGCTATCTCAACCATAATTGCACTGAAATTCTTATCACCTCGATAAGAAACAGTATCTTATCATGTAAATGCTTCTACATGACAATTAAGATCTCTGTTTGCCTTCAAGTAAATTTAAAGAGTTGCCTTTAATAAAACAGAATAAAGCTAAGAGATGTCAAGTATCATTGCTTAACTACCAAGCACCCCCATGCTTACACAAAATTATACAGGATTAGCTTGCCTGGCAGTTTTAAAGCTACAATCTGGACTTTGTCAACTTTTTGGCACTAAAATTAAATGAAAACCAAGAAGATTACAGCTGGCAGTGTCATTTTAATAGCAAGTTTGCTGAATAGCATTCCAGAGAGTTCAGCTTCACCTGATATAAACCCCTGGATCGGAAAGTCTGCTAACTCGGTGCCTGAGGACTGCCAAGGACCGGGAAGCCACCTACTGCAACTAACGACAGCATTTCAACACCCTGTTTGGCTCCCGAAAACAAGTGCCAACTGCAGCAGGCATCAGAATAACGGGCAAGCTCTCTCCTGGTGCCAGAGCTCACTTGGGAATGGGGTGGGATGGGAAGCCTGTGACCTGACTCTGCTGTTCAGAGACTTCTGCCTTACCTATGGCCTTGCTACTGCTGCGAGAAGTGCCTGAACTGGCTTTTCTTCTTGAGGAAATTCGAACAGATTCACCTCAGCGTGCTGTAAGCATATGAAAACCCATTTTCATGCTCAGGGCAGAAAGCACCACAAATTAGATGGGTAGACATATCAAGGAGGCAAAGTAGAGCACAAAGGGACAACTGCTGCGTCTTCTGGTGGCACGCAGCACAGACCATTCTCCTAAATTGTATCAGAAAGCTCTGGCAAAACTTGTACTCCCTTGAATTCTGCCTCTATTTTGGACTCGTGCTTTAAAAGTAAAATTCAGCACTGACAGCACATTGCTGGCTGATTTATAGAACAGTTGGTATAACTTACCAAACAGGGTTACAGTGCTTTAGATTTAGGGCCAAATTTTGTTCTTATAAAACTATTCATCATATCCCCAAACACTCTCAGAAAGGAACTCCAGCAGTGTCCAAAAGTAGAATGATGGCAGCAGCTTCCAGGCTTGCCTAGCAGTAGGCTTCACAAAGTACAAGGGTGGGGAAGAAACATAACTTTATATACATTCCCCTACCCACAGCTCTGAATTGAAACTCTCTGCCCAAACGAAGGCTTTCTATAACATCTCCCCAATCTTTAACACATATAGGCAGCAGGGCAAGAAATAACAAACAATATACATAGTGATAGAAGAATTAAAAAAAAAGAACACAGTGTAACTGGGACAGAAGGAAATAGTCCTCCCAGCCTACTGCTTGGCCTTAGAACGAGCATAAAGAAAGACTTCTTATTTGAATCTATGTTGGATGAAGAAAATTAAACGATTTTTTAAAAGGCAAGTCTACACAAGCTTATAAAATACTTTCTTAGAATGAGTTACATGAGCAATAGGTCTAAGGAGTCTGAATTTCCATATTTCAAAAACTATATATCTTCACCGCTATCCCCAAGAAGTGCAAGAGAAACAGTTACCAAAGAAAAAAAAAAAAAGCAGCAAAGGATAATGCATAATTCAGAGTCAGAAGTATTAGCCCTTGCCAACTGGACAGCTACAGGAATCTCTCCAGTGGCTTATTCAGAATTTCCTCAAGTGAAAGAAGACGGTTTGTTAAAAATGACACCTTAGGGATGCATATATAATCCCCCTCTGACTTCCATGTCATGTTTCCTCAGTTTACTTCAAGTCAAAATACATTTTTTCCCTTGCTCCTAGCCCTGTAGGGTCAACCCTGCTAATGAAAATCAAGCTGTCTTTTTTCTGCTATCAACAATAGTCAGATAACAAAATACAGGTTCTGAACTTGGCATGTTTATTGTTGGTGATGATGTATTAGCCGATAGCAGACAGCTTCATTTTCTTTAAGCTGGGCTGACCCTACAGAGAGAGAACTGGAAAAAAAACTTTTAGTTTTGACTAGTAGTAAAACAGTTGAGCAAACATGACATGACATGGATGTCAGAGTGCATAATATAACTGCATGAACTACAGTAATATCAAGAGAATATACAGAAATGTTAAAATTTATGTAACTAACCTTTGGAATACGGTTTATGATCTTTTACGTTTTAATTACAGATATTAATATGTTGACCGGAGAAAAATAAAAACTGAAAGAAAAACAGAAAAGATGCCTACACCAAAAACACTGTTTGTTTGGGGTTTTTTCTCTTTTATGTAACTTCTGAAGTATACTTTTAAAGCTTTATAGCACATGGTGCAAACTACGTGACAATCAGAATAAAATAACATGCAAGTGCTGTAATTTGCATGTACCAGGATATGTAGAATAGCATCAGGTTATTGTAGGTGACCCATAAAACGGCAGCACATCCGTAACATTTTTAGAACCTCACTGAAACAACTGTGCAATTACAGAACTTTCAACAGGAAGCAGGGTTTAAAGTTATCATGTAACAGCATGAAATTACACAGAAATTACAGTTTAGCGTTGTTGCTAGTTTGCAACCGATCAGGAAGCCTGTACCATGCCCTCCGGTGGGAAAAACTGGTGCCGTGGCTAATTATAAAACAAGAAATGGGTAGTGCCCTAAGGTATTGCTCCACTGTCGCTTTGCTTCCCAACTCAGAGCAGCCAAGACCAGTGATCCATCACCTTTGCATATATACTGAGATCCACAGAGAAATCTCAGCTACCACCAAGCAGACAGCAGGTCTGGGCTTATTTGGGCTGCAGCAACTTTGCTCTTTTGGGCTAAAAGGGCAAACTTCAAACTTCCTCCCCATGCTCAAAGAAGTCTAAGACTGTGGGAAAGGGACTGAAGGAAAATAACAAGAAATGTCTTCCCTCCTATATTCATGTGACTGCAAAAAATAAAGATCAAAGTAGAAATAAAAATGTCCTGTTCCAATAAGTCATCCTAGCAAAGGATCATGTATTAGAGACATACCTATATTAATTTGAAAGTATTGCCTCTAATAAATACTACCACTCTGCATGTCTGCCTTTCATTGGTACTTCCTCTGATAAGAACTGGATAATAAGGTGCCAGAACCTTTAGGAAGAATTTACTTTGACTACAGTCACATGAGCTAGGATCTATAGTTTCACAAAAAGAAGTTACTCCACCAAGAGATCTCAAGAAAATATGCAGTTACAGTTTAGAAAGAATATTAAACTGCTGTGTGTGTACATTGGAATAAGGACAAGGAGCTTAATAGAAAAGATGGATGTACAATGGTGTGAATCTATGTGTACGTAGGTCTTCTAGGAAGATAAGGTTTGTAGAGTTAGGCAATAGCTTTTTTTAGATATACAAAATAATTGGTTTTACATAGGATAAGAATATGATTTTTTTAATTTGAAAAATTCAATTTTCTTTTCTCTTAAATTTTAGAATTCCCCATACAAAACAAAAAACTGCTCCAAAAAATCTGAAACCTTACAGTTCTTTGGAGTATACCCATTCATAAAACATCCACTAAAATCAATAGAAATTTGTGTTATGGAGGCACTCCAGCAGAAGATTTTAAATAGACACTGTCTTGTACACACTGACTACACAGAAGGTGCACCAGCATGGTGAAAAGAAATACTTATCTGTGAAGGACTATTACAACTCAGCTTACTTAACTCTTCTAAATATAGAGTGCCAAAGATCTGGTGGGGTTATTTATCGATGCAATCCATTTAATTTTAAAATAACTGATATTTAGTTTGATTATTTTTACGATAGTCTTGGACTTCCTCCAAGTGCAACATGGCTTTTTTTTTTTTTGTAGGAATATTTGCAGGGAATTATAAGACACTCTTAAATGAGGGGCAAAGAAAGGCCCTGTACTTATAATAAATGGTGGGGGAGAACCTCTTAAAACCAGTTTGTTTGTGGGCAACTTGTACATATGAGGAATTAAGGCAGGAATAACAAAAGAAACGTGCATTGTATGCTACAGTTCTTATAAATTATGATGAATTGTCTCTTGCTTTCTATGGCTACCAAAAAAATTTTATTTTTGACTTTGTTGGCAGTCAGAACTGAGAGCACATGAGTCACCCATATAAGGTGGCAACCATTTAAATTCTACTGGTGATGTTTTCTCAAACAATAAAAGCATTCTGGGGGCTCAGACTCCCACTTCCAGCATATGCTGGCTTCTTGTTTTCTTCTACCCATTGAGGAAAAAAAAGTGAAAATGCTGCCATCTCTTGCTCAGAAGTTCCTTGTTCGTCAGGTCTCCTTTCTCCTGACCTAAGCCACCCCTGCTGTGGAAGTTCTCAGCAGGATGTGCTGATGCCATCTGACAAGCTTTATGCTTATCAACAAGACACAGCGGCCTCAACTGGTGAGGCCAGAGCTTCAGTGCCTGTCCCATAAAGTGCCCCCAAATGCCTCAGAAAAGAGTCCCTTCTTGTCTGCCCTATCCCTAGCTCTGCACGAGGACTCCCTTCAGGCTACTGACGTGGCTTGCTCTGAGCCCAGACAGACATTCACTTGGTCAAGACTGGCTGAGTCAACCCTTGGGTTGTTAAATTCAAAGCAAACTGATACCTGTACGTGTTGGAATATGCATTAGAGAAACTGGGATTTCAGTACTAGGTCAGAGTAAGTCATTATCAGCCCCGAAAGGCTCATTAGCAACTGTTCTGAGGACAGATTTTTCCAGGATTATTCTTGTTCATTTTTCCATCTTTAACATAAGATTGTCCACTAGGAAACGTGAGCAGAGCTTTTTGACTGTCTAAATTAGCTTGACTTAAGGTAAACCTCTTGTAAATTTACCTCACACTTAAAGCAGTCAAAGAGATACTAATTGTATTACCTGAATTTTTTTTTTCTCTCTCCAAACTGAGCAGCAGGAATACTCGGCAACAGCATTCAATGGAAATAACATCCATACTATGCTTTGAATACCAAATTCAACTATTTTCATGTTGCACTATTTAAAAAAAACAGAACAAAATTTTCTTCACTTTCTTTAATTCTCTCCCCCAAAAGAAGAAAGGTTTCTAACATTGCTTGCTTTTCTATTACAGTCTGGCTAAGCATTTAAGAGAGGAATTCAGCCTCTAGAAGAAAAGTTGCAACAAGTTCTGCATGAGAAAACTGGGAGTTACCACGTAAACACTTTGTAAAAAAAAAAAAAGGTAAACTTCATAAACATGTGATATAAACATTATACACGTGATGATATATGCAATACATTTGCAAAAAAAATACCTTTGCGGTTCTGGAGAGAGCTTGACTATGATCTTACTTCTACAAAGCCACATTTTCTTGTATAAAATGACTTTTTTTTTTTATAAAAACAAGCCCTTTTCAAAAGTCTCTTGTGGGATAAGAGCCGCGTATGTAGCACGACCTCACCCACAGAAACACGGTCCACCCCCTGATAATTAAATTTTCTTATCGACCAGCCAGCCTCTTCAATTCTCGCAGTCCACCGTACCAGTTCAAAACACCTTGGTGGGCAGAGTTGTAAGTAACAGCGAAGCAACGCACGTGAACAAACAAACAAAAAACTGCCAACCAACAAATGTGTCACTGGAACACCTGCAAGGACGTACAAATGACACGGCTAAAAATTCAGTCACCATAAAACAACCACTGGCAACTTTATAATGAGAATTGCCTAAATCTGAAAAAAAAAGAACAGAAGACACAAGAAGAAACTCAGCAAAACACGTCAGACTCCAGCTATAAGAGGATTGCAGTAACCTTTTTATACTTCGGTGAGGATTTTATTGTCACTTCATTCAGACTCGGTGAACGCTCTCAGGATACACATTACAGCGCTGTCTGCTGAAGTGCTAGCATTGCTTTAAAAGCATAAATGGCAGGGATTTGCTGTTTTTCAGCAAGTATCACCATGGTGAAACTCTGTCTAGGAATCACGCTAACGCAGGCAGGGCCAGCATAATGTTCCACCTCGTGCTGTCACCGGGATCCTGTAGTTAGGTCAGGATCACACAGAATTGCGCTGAGGAGGTCAAAGCGGTGCGTCCTGCAATACTAATTCAACGTCCTACGCCAAGGTGTACAAACCAGGCATGGAGCTCGGCAGCGATACAACAGGCTGGTACTCCTCAGTGGCTGGGAGAGCAAACCAGAATTCGCCCGGATGCAAATGTTGAAGCAGGGGAACGTATTTGTACCCTCTGAAACGAGTCAGTCTTCCCGCCGGTTGAGTCGCAAGGAGTCCAAGTGGGAAAGCTGAACTTTGTAAATCACTCTTCACTGATCTAAACCCCTCAATCTAGATTTGGCAGATGATCTGACCTGGTCAATATCCTAACGTGCACACGGTACTTGATATCTATTTCTAGTAAATATACACCTTTGCAGAGTCTATTTAGAAGGCAAAGAGCCCATCCATTTCTGTCATACAGAGAAAATGTTCAAAAATAAGAGCGAGCGATGAGATATTTCTTCATCCTGCTTTCAAACTGTGCTGCTTCACCTTACTGTTTTGATTGTCTAATAATTTCGTGTTTCTAAGATTTATAAATGTGCCTCAAATGGAGTAAATTACATTGCTTCAAACACAGAGCGATGTAGCACACTTGTAAAACTGGATCAGACTACCACTTCACTTAATTCCACCCCCAGTCTTCATCGCCGGCCAAATGCTTATCAAATGCTTCAGAAGAAAAATCACACAGTGGGCGATTATGGCTCTCAGGGAAAGTTTCTTTTCAACTTTTAGAAGTCATAGATTTTAACTAAGCGCTAATTCTCCAAGTGTGCTGCCAATACTGCTACACATACCTCTTTTCCCCTCGCTCCATATCCTTTTTTCCAAGCTCATTTGGAAAGGCGTCTTTTAAGTCTCCAAAACGCACAACCTTTTCTTAGCTGTTTCTCACCCTCATTACATGTGCATACCTCCACCGAAGTCAGTGGGCTTCTTGTGTATAAAGGAGCTTGCTGTACTTTAAGAGCATCAAATTAAAGTGAAGAGTTGAAAATTTTAAATCTTGCGTTTTTGCAGATGCTGTTTTAAAACACTAAATGTCCTTAGTATGATTCAATGAGCTTTAAAGTGTTGTTATTTATTAAAAAAAAAAATGATAGCTGCCTATCTCAGGGCAATATACCATTCTTTTAAATAGGAGAGGAAAAATACACATTGAGACAACACAACAAAACACATCTTTTAAACATCCACTAATTCAAACAGCATACTGCATGTTACATCTAATGTGGCAGTTGTTATGGAAACTACGCGTTTTGATTGAGTAGCAGAATAAATACCCACCTAAAACCAGCATGATGGGCCAGTGCATAAATTAAGTACTCTTGACTAAAATTACCTACATTTTTATAGTATTAACTTTTTTTTACTCTAACATTGCATGACGAAATACAATTTTCCAGCTAAACATTTCCCTAACATTTTCTCTCCACCCTAGTTTTACAGTTTTACTACAAGATATAAAAGATACATCCTGCACCAAAAATCTAAGCCAATTTTTAATCAGGGTGGTACTTCTAATTGATATTAAGTCACCGAAGTCACTACGGAAAAACGCAATGAAAGTAAATGCAGGATTTAATCTCACCTGCATTTTACTATTGCAGCTTTCTATCTGGAATGGAAGGTAAAATAAAACCCGCCACCTCCCTCCCCTCCGAAAAGCCCTGCACAACTGTTAGGTTATTCCCCTTCGCATGCACCACAGCTTGCTATGAAAGTGAGACTTAGGGGTTTTTTTTCTATCTTTTATCATGTGGGTTTAATAAGCATGAAACTTCAGAAGGCAGGAGGAAAGAGATACTTAATTGTTTTCATCACAGAATATATTCTGGTGTAAGGCAGTTGCCGATTCCTGCAGATAATACCATAACTGTACATCTTAATATAAACATTTCAATCCTTCCCCACTTTCCAACATAATTAACATGCAGGTTGCATAACTTTTGAAAGAAAACATACTGACTTTTGTTTTCCCCATACACATTTCTACCTGGAACGATACGCCAAGCCAGAAAGTACAAGTGCAACAGGCACACATATCACAAACTTCACCATAATGGGCACGCATTCACCCATTGGATCAACATCTTTCAATTTATTAGCATGACAAAGGACACAATTATTTTGGATATGCCTGAATGCAATTTTCATTAACTTTGCAATGATTTATTAACAAAAGTGTCAGGAATGTAATAAAAGCAGCAGGACTCCTCAAAATGCCAAAATAATAATAATAAAAAAATTAAAAAAATAATAATAATAAAAAAAGGAAGAATACAGCAGAATTTGCAAACATGCCTTGCAGCATCAGGTCAATAAGGTTGCTTGATTCTATCAAAAGCATCACCATGGAGAGTGAACTCTGCAATTAACAAAGAGTAAGCACAAAAAATGCTAATATCTCATTTGAATGTAATTATGCACAGATTACTGTTCACTGGAACAAGAAAAGGGATTTTAATTGTCACTCGAAGTTACGTGTAAACCCAGGATTCTAGTTAACTTTTTTTTGTTCAGGAGAGTTTATACAACACTAAAAATGAAGAGTTCACAAATTCTTGTGTTCAGTGACTTTGTAAAATGACTGTACTGACTTTCTATCAAGTATGCAACTTCCTAGAGTCCTTTCTGTAACATCCCTCCACGTATGTTGGCAAGGTTAGTTTGTAATAAGTTTCACCATCGTTTGCATTTTAATACTATTTGATCTCATTTACATGTTTAAATTTGTTCCTGTAATAAAATTCATTAGTATGTTTATCATAACCACATAATGAATATAGCCCTTATGTAAAATAAAAAATTGAAAGTACATTAGAGACATTACAAGCTGTTTGAAATTACTGTGCTTTGCATATTATACCTTATTAATTAAATTATAAATTATTTATTTATGTATTTCTTTAATCAGGGGCAAGCACTAGAACAATATTATATTAGTATAAGAAACACAATACAACTCAAAGCTAAGTCGCACATGGACCAGTTTTACACACATAGGAGTACAGATTCATTCTGCCATGGGATGGCAAATGCCATTCCCCCTGCTGTGCATCAGGGGATATGAAATAGCTATTTAAAGGGCAGCGAGGGGAAAATGTTTCTTGTGCAAGTTAAAACTTCACTTGTTAAGATAATATCTCCTTTGCTTTCCCTTCTTAGGAGAATAATTAAATCAGATATGCAGATGGAACTGAAGAATAAATCATTATTCAGGCTAATGCCACATTCCCATTATTAGAGTCCACTGATTTTAAAAAATAAATAAATGAAAAAAAGAATTAGAATTTTTCTTTCAGTGTTTTGCAGTGGTTTCTAAAGTTCAGCAGACAAAATTTAGCATTTTATAATCATGGAGAACGTTAGGGAAATATCACAAGAGCAAAACGGTTGTTTGAGTTCATAGTCTTTTTAACTAAGCTGTTATAAAGAAAAATTAATCCACTGATGTGCAACATTATTACTTTAAGAAAAATAGAGTTTATCAAAAAGAATTAATAGTTGGAAGAAAATTATTAGGTATTAAAAACAAAACTCACAAGATTATAGAAAAATGAGATCGGTATATTTAAAAGGTCAGTGGAATCTGTAGAAAATATTAGGGTATGAAGAAAGTGAAAGAAATTAAAAAAGAAGCCAAGAATAAAATTACCAAAGGCATAATTGAGATGGAAGATGGGTACAGAACTTGTTCCTATTCTGATATCAAGAACTGTGGTTCAGCTCTAATTTTAATCCCACCAACAATTCTGAGCATCTCGTGTGTGTAACACACCAGTGAAGCAGCCTGAATGGGCCACTAAAGGATGTGCATCTTTGTCATGGGTTTTTGTTTGTTTGTTTATTTCAGTCTGAATTCTGAAGAGCATTTGGTACCAAGAGTAAAAAAGCCTTAAAAATGTGTACGTGCACACACATACACTGACACAATAGAACGGAACAGATGCAAAAGCTGAATTTTTCAAGAACTGGTGAAGATTATGGAAGAAAATCTGAACATTCTGTAGCTGCAAGCAGTGGTGCTTAATAAAAAGAAAGGAGATATTCAGGAAAAAACCCATCTTTTTAACTCAAATTCTGAAGCACAAAATTTTAATGATTTTCAGTGAGATATGAAAAGCTAAGGCTATGAAATGGTACTACCAAACCTGAAGAAATACTGCACTCCCAGCAGAAGAAAAAAGAAATCAAACAGAAAAAAAGGCACGCGTCACAATGAGAGACAGAAGTAACTCCAAATCAAGCAAGAGGAGCACAAAGCTCAGCCTGTGGCCTGATAATACAACGCAGACAAAGCCTAAACTTTAGAGGCAGTGGATTAGTTCAGTAGACAAGCGTTTAAAACAACCCATTGACTGAACAAAACACAGGCTTAGGACACTAAGTCTATACCACTAGCTCAGATGAGGCTATGAATAATGAATACTGCTGGAGCGTAATTTATACCCCTGGGGAAGTTCCTCTTCTCCAACAGAAGCTGCAAATTGCTCTGGGAATCAGAAAGATGAGAAGGACCAACAGCAGAGATGCACTTATTTTTACCCCATCATGACCAAACAGAACTCTTCATTTCTGCCTACGCCAGAGGAAATTCAAATATTTGTTAGCATATGTGTGTGAGCATGGGTAAAAAGGAAGGTTACTTTCATCCACCAACAAGGGGAGGAATACTGCTGATGTGGCTGATGCCATGTGCTTCTACACTAAAAAACTGCCCTGACAAGTTTCTAAGAAGTGGCCTCAGGAAAAGCATGGATCCATTTCCGTACATTCAGTATTCCCTCAGGAGACACTTTTCTTCATAGACCACTATCTTAAGTCATGTTCTGTATCTACAATATTTCATCAGGAAATATGCTTTTAATGAATAATAGAAATTACAGTCTACCTGAAAGATGTTTTCATTTTGGGTCACGCAGTACAAGACAAGGGGCCCTAGGAAGCTTTAGAAATTCAAAGTTTTGCTGGTCTAAAAATAATCAGACACAAATGTAAATTCCATCTTAAAAAAGGCCTCAGCAAAAAAAAAAACACACCCCAAAACAATCCCACCCAACCCCCCGAAAAACCCCAACCACCCCCAAAAAAAAGCCCAAAACACAGAGGTTGCCTGTAGTGAGGTTGTGGTCACATCACCATTCCCCACAGACAAGAAACATGCTGAGATTCTTGGTAAACACAAAGTAGGTTGGGAAATTAATTCCTGTCTGAGGGGCCTGGAAGCATTATTTGTGCAAAGGATATTGTCACAGGCTTGGACCTCCACAAGACACCCTTGGACAAGCACCAGGACTTACTTGGCTGATAAGCTGGTGCAATCTTCGGTGCCTAAAGCATCAGTTCCAAAACCTCAGCCATTCCACCAAGTCCTTAAGATTTCTAGGTCTATCAATAGTCCCAGAGGACACAGGGAGAAAAGAGCCAAACTAGTGGGCTGCTGGCCAAGTGTCCTGCTCCCTTCCTCTCATGGCATTGCCTTGTCACCATGCCTGTCCCCGCTCTCCTTTCTTCCCCATGTAGGCTCCTATAGCCTCTCACAGACGTTTAGTGCGCATATGGAAAATTCTTTACGTGTCTGAGGAAAAAAAAGAGATATTCAAGAACCTGTCGGGTCACTGTAACAGAAGTGTAAAATGTACAGTACATCTACTTGTGTGGCTGGACTGCAGTGTAGAGCTCTAACAAATGAATAAAAACTATCTAATCAGAGCAGTGTGGGGCTGGGCACAGGCTTTTCTACTGTGCTTTGAAAAAATGCTAACTCAGGTAGACAAATACTGAGGAACAATAGATGAAATCTTCCACTTCTAAATGTGAAGGGCAGAAGGGACATCTCACCTGCCCTTTTGCCCAAGAGGCTTCATTATATACCAGTCTCAATGGATTAAGACAGTGCTGAATTCAAGGGTTTGGAGTTATCAGAATAAATGAATTTATCACCTCTTCACGGTATTACTGACAATTCAGAGTTCAACAGCAAGTCTAAGCAAAAATGCAAGGTACTTCAAACACTCACTGGAAGTTGTTTGCAAACTTCATAGGTTGAGTAAAATCTTCATTTGTTTTGGGTTGGGGTTTTGTTTGTTTTCTGGTTGGGTTTCTTTTTAATTTGATGAGAAAAAGGAGGTGGGGGAAACATATCTTAAAGATGATATCCTTATAGACCAGGCAACTGTGCAGCATTTTGGAAAAGCCATCCTTTTACGTGAAAACCTGAACAAAAGACCATGGAGATGTCAGAATTTGACATAGAGATCACAGGGTCTGAGCAAAGTAATGGAAATCAGTTTGGCCCACTTCATTTGGGCTCTAAGTTAAGAAGCCCATTTCTCTTCTGCAATAACCTACCGAACAATCCAGAGACATATAGACATTCCTCTCAAATTTAGCCAAACAGAACAAAGCACATTTAAATAATACTTTTATTAGCATTTCGTCATAACTATATGCAAAACTATAGTATGACATATGGTACTATGCAGCAGTGGTTTGAAAAAGGAATAAAATTCCCAGGCATAGAATTAAAGGCAGAAAACATCATAACATAATTAAGAATTTGGGGATTTCACTAACATTTCCAGGAATTTCCCAAGAACCTGGATAACACAAACTTACGATGGACAGAACACTAGCAGGCTTTTTGCAAGCAACAGACAGGGTGCTAATGCCCAGTGAAAGCTTGACACTGCAATTTAACTCTAACTTTTGCAGACATTCAGCAGGAGATTTTATTTTCCTACCACTGAAAGCATTTGGCCTCGTCTCACAAAGTTACAACAGCATTCTCAAGGCCAAATTCTCTATCAGATACATGATTCCCCTTAAACACGCCAGTTCAACTCATTGACCTGCTTTCCTCCTCCTTCTCCTGATACATCACACTTTATATAATTAATTTTAAAATATGATTCCTCTAGACATTAGATAAGAGCTTATTAATACCTTAAGCCATGTCAGGATTAAAAAGGAAAAAGATAGATAAGCATTGATAAAATTACTCTATTTCAGTCAGGAAAAACATGCTTCACAGAAGAAAATCTGCTCATTAATTATCCTGAAAATGATGGAGAAGGGAGGATACATCTGGAAAAGATATTATTTGCATAGTTAAAAAAGTATACAAATATAGAATGGCCCAAAGTTAAGATTTTTCAGTAAAAATGACTGCACAGAAAAAAAGTGAAATGTTTTTAAGTATTAAAACGAGAGGAAAAAAACCCAAGGCATTTGCTCCTAATTACCTTCCTCTACTTTAGCCAGCATGCAACTATTTAAATAGGCTATTTCAGACTATCCTAAGTATTCTATCAAGAGAAGGAACGGTTCCATTTTCTAGCACTGTGTATGGCAAAAAATACATAATTATTTTCTTCAAAGTCAGAAAGCGGTTTTCTTTCCCAAAGTACAATTTAAATTCACGAACTATTTCCTGAAAATTTATATCATGGAAAAATATGGAAAAAGACATCTGAAATGAACATTATTCCAAATTCTGCTTCTTTTCTGACATTAAATATATTCTTCATCCAAAAAGACTGTGATGGTAGAGACAGATCCCTTGAAATCATGATGTAATATTCACGTTCACCCCCCACCATCAGAAACTTGCCTTTTTCTAAAAGCATTTTCATTTTAAGAAACTCAGGGCACTGTTTTCACAAGGTCCTAGCAGCCTTACTAGCATAACCTATAAACATCAATTCCCTGAGTATTTCAGAGGGGTTTTTTTAGTGAACCTCTGTTAAGGCAATACATTGCAAGACGGAACTGCAACCTGTCTTTTGCACCAACCTAAACTCTCAGGAGGAGTCACGGGCTCCCTCTCGCACACATATCTGAACCCTGTCTTTCACTGAATGGCACCAGTGCTACCTGCAAATGTGCAGCAAGTATATAATGCATTCACATCACCAGGAAAAAATAAAAATAAAAATTAAAAAAAAAGTAAAAATAAAAATAATTTTAAAAAAAATCACACGTAAAACCCTAAACCAAACACTGCCTTTCCCTTCCCCATTATCCAGGCTGGCAAAGTTGCACCTGCATGGCAGCAAGCCTCTGCTGGCAGTGGACTCACCTCAGTTTACTCCAAACTCAGAGCAATGAGAAAATGGAAAAACCTAGTTTTTTTCCACTTTCCTTCCCAAAAGTTATACCACTTGACTGCTACAAGTCATGTCACACTGAAGGCAATACTGAAGGCAATGGCATATAGTAAGCAAAAGAACACAGAGATTCAGGTTTTGCATCTATGCCTACACCTGCTTGCATGCATGTATTTCTGTGCAAACAGGAATCATTGACTTCTCAAAGTGAGTGCTCATACTGACAAACTCAGAATACAGGATACTTGAAAATTTTGTCCAGTGTGAACATTAAGAGAACCATTACTCAACTTCCTGAGATTAAATTCACAACAGTAAACAGTAAAACCGCATCATAAGCTTCTTTAAACTGAATTACTATTCCTTCTAGCTATAATTGGCAGGGAGCATTGAGTTCAAGGCACATTGGTTTTGCGGGGTTTGGTTGTTTTTTAAGAGCTTAGAAAATTTCAACTCAAGAGGTAAAGTTACGAGTGTGACAGCAAACAGGGAGTTAGGATAAAAAATATTCCCTGCTTCTAAGTATCACAGGAGGTAGTTGTGTCTGCTGTAATAAATCCTTTACTGTACTAAGTACTAAAAATCTATTCAACTGTCCTTAAAGTATTAATTTTAGTGCCATGATTACAAGACTGTTATTACCTTAATAAAATTCATTCAGTTTACAAGCTAAAAGGTCTATAGTTTGAATATTGGAATAATCCAATTTAATTAGGATAACAATGTGAAAAACGCTCACATAACAATTGTGAACAATTTTCTAATGGACTTAAATTATGTGCTTGTAAAGGACATTGACAGATGATATATTTACTTTTCCTGGGAGCACAATGGAGATCTTTAAAGGAGAGAAGTCTAAGCCAGAGCAGATTTAGATACCTCAACATGTCTTAAAATTGTGGGTCCAAACCAAAGGCATTATCCAGGTCCCCTCTACCTTTGGTGACTCAGAGTTAATAAGAATAAAGACAGCCCAACTTTCTCCACCTCCCTTGAAAATGAAGAACAGTAATTATGTCTTAGACAACAACAATAATTAGTGTCTATATATCCATTTACATCTGAAAAGCAGTATCCAGGTAATTAAAGGTAACAGGAAGTTGGATACCACCGTATGGTTGGTTAGTTGGATAACCCCTTTTTAAAAAGTTTGAACAAACAGCTACAGATATTAACAAGCCTAACATTAGTTCAGAAGCATCCTTTCAACGACAGAAGAGAGCGAGTCTGAATTTCAGCAATCCCTATTTACATTATTCTTCACATACTGCTCTCAAGGGCCAGGAGACTCTACACTAAGTTGTGGACGAAGTGCTATTTAGGATCAGAAAGAATATTACTTTCTGATCTTAGAGGCCTCATGCTTGGCTCAGTCTGGAGCAACACATGTTCTGAACATACTGAGCACGCTGTCAATGCTTGAAAAATTAGTAATAATTGTTGAAATCTTTGCAGGACTTTTTTCTGTGCCATAGAAAAGAGTTACTGCAATCTGCTCCATTTTAAATTCCTTAAAGAATAGTTCTCGTGCTCCTGGCAGGCTACCAATTGGACCCTGATTTTTGGCAAAGCATTGGGTCTTAAGTGTTACACATAACACACGGCTTGTAAGGATGCATTTCCTGAAGTTCCTCTTCTCTCAAATGTCTGAGGGCAACAGCTAACCTTGGTTTAACTCCAGTGATTTCAAAGAAATTGGACTGAGGGATGAATTTGGAGCAGAGTCAGAGCTGAGTGCCACCGTATCACAGGGCGATTTATAATGAACCGTCTCTCCTTACATTCTTGGTACCTTCCACCATGAGCAAAGGCTAAGTACTGAGAATTCTTGGATGACTTAGTGAAATCAAGATGAACAGGAAATGAACTTGGTTCAAATCATAACATTCAAATAAAAAGTCAAAAAGACTTTACCTATCAGAAGTTTTATTGCAAAACTAAATAATCACCCTCATTTTACAGGCCAGTAAAATGATCTAGGGCTGTCTTTGTTTTCAGAAGTTTTAAAAAACCAAAGGTGAATTTAAAATAATTACACAGCAGGCACTTAACTTTAAAAGATGACACACCAATGCAAAGTAATAATGTAACAACTGACTCAATAACTGTCTACATTTAGATAAAATGTGGTTCTGTATGTCATCATTAGGTATTTCTGAGCCTAGTGACAAGAGAGAGATACAAAGCCTCAAGACTCTCCACAACCATAACCAGAAATGAAATTCTCAAGAAAACAAATACAGTAAGATGCTAAGTGAAAGGAAAATACAGGTCTTTCAGAATAAATATCTATGTGTGTTTTTAGAATCAAAATATATATAAATATGTGCGGGTTTGTGTGTGTGTACATTCATATAGATTGTTTCCCTAAAATTTTAACACGTTTGCATGCTGTATTTAATACACAAACATTTATTAATTTCTACACAACTGTATGAATTCCCTACGTTTTTTCCCATTGTAAGTTAAGAGTTAACAATGTGATCAGATTGAAAAGAGTAAGTTTTAAATTGAGCACAGAAGTTAGTGGCTACTATTAGACTTGGTTTGTTTTCATCTTCATTGCACAATGGTTTTGTGAAGCTAACAAACTACTGTAATATTTTCTCTTGCAAAGTCTGTTTGCTAATCAGTAGTGGATCTAATCAAGGACCTAATAAGTGCATAATGGTACATTTGCTTCCCAGGAGAAACCACTGTTTCTCATCATACCAGAAAATACCCCCTTGCAAGGTGCAACCAGGATCCACGGACTCACTGCAACAGTCTAATAATTTAATTGCAAGCCCTTAGGCAGGGATAACTTAAATTACAATTAGAGAGCTCTAGCACGGCTGCTAACATCTGTGTGATGAACACCATACTGATTAAAGATTTTTAAAAGAGAACTCAGCACTTCACACTCCAGAACAAGTCACTACACTAACTTTGAAGTCTTCTGTCTTACTATTTTAATACTTGTGATGCACTCTGCCTAGTCTTTTTGTGGGGATTCAAAGGCTCCAAGCTCAGTGTGGTGTCTGCCCTTTGAAAGCCCTACAGGGGCGTCCTTACATTAGAAATACCTTTTTTACGGGTGTAATATACACAACAGAAAGCCACCCTACAGCACGAGAAGAAAAGCACCACGCACAAACACTGCCTTGCTGCCACCTCCAAAAACGCGATAAGCTTCAGAAGGACGCAGAGATCGTACAGCAGCAGAAATACAAGGCCCGTCCCCGTCCTCTGCACAGATCCCAGTCCTACAGTGGGATTCTTCAGCGTGTGCCCATGGTACAGCGCGGAGGCCTGAGCCGTACCTGCTGGAGCAGTCTGTGAGCCCTCTAGTGGAGTTCACCCTGGTTTTAGACATCCATGCAGTGGCTCTACATAAAGGCAGGGGGTTTTTTTTGCACAAACCAGTGATTTTGCTGTTGGCCTACAGGATTGCAGCATGTAATATCATAAATCACAGAAATACTAGCATACATGGAGCACGTAAATAAGTTCAAGACTAACGTAAGCAGAAGCGCTCCTGAATGTTGTGACTGGGTGATCACAAATAGCAGTACTCGGTACTCCTTTCACAGTGGAGCAAAGAGCTCCGCAAGCAACCACAGCGGCGCTACGCAGAAACCCTCTCACAGGTTGCTATTCTGTGCCACCTGGTGAAGGCTGAGCCAACCTGCTATGGAAAAACGTGCACACTTTTTTTACAGCCACATCCATAAACCAGAACCCCATAGCAGTGAGACCAAGCCTATGGTACCAACAAGGCTGGCAACGCATAAAGCAATGGCGAACAACTTCTCTCTTTTACTGCAGTCAACCTCACCATAACACAGCAGGAAGATGACACCCAAAGAATTATAATAAAGCACAGAACCTCTTCAAGATACTGCTAGGCTTCTCGGTTGTCCAAAGGGAAAATCATAACCCATCTTACACACTTCATTTTGCACCATATGTAAACATATTTAAATAGTTTGTACTTTATACGAGCTTTTCTGCCAAAAAGATTGTACTTGGCGATGACCTACCAATATTAGACCTCCTACAGAGTGGAGCTCTGTTACAGGGGAAGGCCTGTAACACCCCAAAAAGAGAAAACACAGTTATCTAAACTATTCCTCCACTCCCATCCCTCATACAACACACACACTTGGATGACATGAACAGGAAACACCAGAAATCAGACTCAGCTGTATCGAAGGGTTGTGATTAATGGAGCAGTGTCAAGTTGGAGGCCTGTAACCAGTGGTGTCCCCCAAGGGTCAATACTCGGTCCAATCTTATTCAATATATTCATCAACGACCTGGATGAGGGGACAGAGTGTATCCTCAGCAAGTTCACTGATGATACCAAACTGGGAGGGGTGGCTGACGCTCCAGAGGGCCGCGCTGCCATCCAGCGTGACCTGGACAGGCTGGAGTGCTGGGCAGGGAAGAACCTAATGAGGTTCAACAAGAGCAAGTGTAGGGTCCTGCACCTGGGGAGGAAGAATGCTAGGCACCACTATAGGTTAGGGGTGGACCTGCTGGAAAGCAGTTCTGAGGAGAAGGATCTGGGGGTCCTGGTAGATAGGAAATTATCCATGAGCCAGCAATGTGCCCTTGTTGCCAGGAAGGCCAATGGAATCCTGGGCTGCATAGGGAAGAGTGTGGCCAGTAGGTCGAGGGAGGTCATTCTCCCCCTCTACTTGGCACTGGTGAGGCCACAACTGGAATACTGTGTCCAGTTCTGGGCTCCCCAGCTCAAGCAGGACAGGGAACTACTGGACAGAGTCCAGCGTGGGGCAACAAAGATGACTGGGGGATTGGAGCACCTCCCTTATGAGGAAAGGCTGAGAGAGCTGGGACTCTTCAGCCTGGAGAAGAGAAGGCTGAGGGGAGACCTTATTCTTGCTTAGAAGTATCTAAAGGGTGGGTTGAAGGAGGATGGAGCCAGACTCTTTTCAGTGGTTCCCACTGACAGGATGAGGGGCAACGGGCACAAGCTGGAACATGGGAAGTTCCATTCAAACATAAGGAAAAACTTCTTTACGGTGAGGGTGACAGAGCACTGGAACAGGCTGCCCAGGGAGGTTGTGGAGTCCCCTTCTCTGGAGATTTTCAAGACCTGCCTGGACGCAGTCCTGAGTAATGTGCTCTAGGCATTCCTGTGTCAGCAGGGGAGTTGGACTAGATGATCTCTAGAGGTCTCTCCCAACTCTGAAAATTCCATGATTCCATGATACCATGAAAGCAGGCTGTAGATACATATTTCTTCAGTTTTTCCACATTGACTGATTTAATTCAAGTTGTATAAAAGCCACTAGATTCCTTTGAAACCTTGCTTTATAGGTTCTAACTTACTATTTCTTTGCAATATAAAGTAGGTAAGAACTTCATCAAGTAGGGCTCAGCACATTTTATAACCTTGATGAAGTGGTAACGGACAACACAAAGGCAGCTCCCTATCTTTGGACCAAGGAAAAAGATGCAGTTGGTGCTTGTTTAGCCCAAGTGGCAGGACACTGCCCACTTCCGCAGCTCTAGTAAGAATCCAGCAATGGTGTTTTCTAAACTGTTGGGATAGAAAGGTGTTGGGTTCAAAACTGCTCTGCAGGAAAATCAAAACAGTCGAGGGTGCATATTGCACACAGACAATAGATTTTAGGACTCAAGCAAGTTATTCCCCTTCCACATAAGCCATTTCAGGCTAGGGAGAGAAAGTACAGTGGCACTAAAACTGTTTTTGATGTAACAGCAAAACCCACCCTCAGAACATGACACAGCAGATTGTTTCCTTATGGACAGTACCTCTAACAGTGTGTTGCTCTATGTTTACCTTTGTCCAGCGCTAACTTAAATAGTCATTCCTCCAAGAAAAATTTGGAACTGCCCCAGCAACAACACTGCCTACCTGCGTACACAATGGAGTTTGCATTCAAGAACTATAATGAAGTTTACCTTTACTAAACTTTTTAAAAGTTATTCCCCGTTCTCACTTTGATGTTCTCAAACCCCTTCTTCATAAAACACTCGCTAGTGGGTGAATTAAGAGATACCCACCTTGCCTGGGACACAAATGACCGCAGTGGTCAAGGGCTGTTATTTTAGAGCAGGAAGACCCCAAAGACCCAATTTCTGCCCTATTGTGCAGGTACAGAGCTCAGAAAGCAATAAAGGTCCAAGTACCAAGTGGCCCATGAGTTTATTCCAATCCTGCCCACAAAGACGTGGTGCCCCAATATAAGGTCTTGATCCTGAAAGCAGTAACCTATCAGTGGATGGCAGTATCATGAGCTAGTCACTCTTCATGACCTATTTTTAAGAAGCTGAGCTTTCCCAGCCTGCCTGCAGAGGTCCGTATGGGCCAATCCGGCCCAAACCATGACATTGACCTACAACTGGATTACAGTTTGGGAAGCGGTCGTCTTTGCTGGAGAGGGCAGCAGTCCTAGAGAAATGCAAATATGACATATATAAAGCAAGAGAATTGTGGTTCGTAACTTTGATTTTGTGAAACGCTACGCAAAACTCAGCAATGCATATGGGTGACAGCTACACAGAGCCTGAAGTATGTGAATAAAAACAGTTTCCCTTTTCTGACAGGAAATTCCACTGTTTAAGACAACAAAACAGAAAGAGCAGCAGCCCTTAAGATACAGCCCGCACAAAATAAACTTTTTTTTTTTTTTAAAAAGAAGAAGAATCTTGGCATATGGTAACAAAAACTATATAATTCTCTTGATCTTTAATCTCTATGCCAATGTCTGTTTTACAGATTATGGCCTCAGCTACTGACAAATCTGCTTAGTGAGTTTTTGGCTGACAAATCTGGCAACACAAATGCTGTCTGAAATACATTCAAAAGGCTAAACATTTTCATAATAGCTACTTTACACAGCTTAGTAGGTTTCCCTTTAGGACACCAATTTAATTTTTTTAAAGTGACAGTGTTAATTTTTATGATTACACACAGAACTGAGATTTTTATTTAATACAGTGGGTCTTCTAAAGCTTTTCAAGGGGATCAACCACTTTGCCAACAGACGGGTGTTACAGCAGGGGTGATTATAGTAATTTTTCATGTAATTGGGAGTCACCATTTGGTTGCTATCTTTCACATGCTTGTTGCCTCATCATATAATCCTTCATAATGGGGGTTTGTTGTGTGTCACAAGAATGTGCCAAGCAGCCGGGAAATAATAAACAGAGGAACCCCCTGGCTCGTGGGTAGCACAAGTGTTTTAACATCTGCCCAGCTTCTTTCAACTGCAATAAATTTCAGCTGATAGCAGTGACCCAATAGGAAGGCATTTTGGTTTTGTTGTTTTTAGGAAAAATCTTGAACATCACACTTCATTATCTCAGCTACAGTGGCACAATCTGTAAGGACACAACTTGCTGACAAATGACATTGCCTGATGTAAAAAAACGTGAGTCATCAGAAATTAGTAGAGACATCAAGTTCTTGCCCCAAGACGTCTGGGCTCTCTGTGAACAGCAAGAGTTGTCCTTTACAATTACTGGCTGCAGGTTGCTTGCAATAAATTATAAATAATTTCACAGGAAATTCTGAAGCCGTGCCACCTCTGGTTGTGATCTCATCAAGTCTCCTCCAGTAAAGAAAGAATAAACAGAGTCAGTACGCTACAGCGGGAGTTCTTACAGGGTTACCAAGTTCAGCCCAACACAACAAAACACATAAGCACCTGCTTAACACTAAACCCAAGAACTGCTCCATTAAAGTTAATAGGACCACTCATTGGCTTAAAGTCGAGGAAGTACAAGTGCACTCCGCTGATTCCAAGCCTTTGGGAGACTGCTGGAAGAGAAAAAAAAAATCCCTTTGGGCCATTTCTGTTATATGGCTCCATCAGCTGGTCACAGCAGCATGTCAGTACTACCTGAAATAGGACATCATTGTTTTATGGCATAAATGGATGGCACACGCACCAAAAATGGTCCTCATATCATGCGGCAGCCTTTTTTTTGCCAAAAAGAGATAACAAGACTCAGGAATGAATAACCAGCAAAATAAAATTTGGATACTGCAAAACCGCTTTCAGCAATTTAATAGTGTTATGACTCAATAGGAAGTGAATGGCCTAGAAAACAGAGATCACTGTATCGCATTCTGGATAAGCTGTGTAGTACAATCAAGACCTTGTCCTATTGTGGTCACTGCAGATCCCACAGGCCAACTGTGCTGCAATGCCAGTGTTAGCCCTGGGCCTGGACAAATCCAGACCAGGGAGTGGTGGTCTGCAAAGTGGACTGCAGATCCCACTATGGTTGCTACAGAGACACCATTGCTTCAGTTACACATGAAGCACATGCAAGACTCAAATATCAGTGTTTGGAATATTTAGCCCCCGTTAACTTCAGTTTGGTGCTCTCAGTGACCTCACTGGAGTTCAAGTATATTCAGCATATCCCAAGATAATCCCAAGGGATCCAATAAGTTTGGGGCTTTATTTTTGATGAAAGAAACAAAATCAAAACTTAAATTCTTGGTTTATCACAGTTAAAAAACAACAAAACAAAACAAAAAAACCAAACAACAACAAAACCCAACAATTATTTCAGATCACCATTAAAATAAACCCACCTCTAATATGGTACTAACTAGAAAAATGCCATTTACCACACTGAATTCTTCCTCTGGCTTTTAGATTTATGTTTTTATATGTTGTCTCTTCAACTCTCATAGACAGAATGAGATGGACAATGCACTGGCTGATATATGTAAGCTCTCTATAGCCATCTGTCCTAAAAGCAGTAAAATAGCCTATCACACACTGCATTTTACCTTGCCTGTAGTCAGTTGCCGGAATTTCACTTCCTAGATCATTATAACGAGAATGCAATTTTTCACAGCTATGCTTCAGTGAAATCTTCTCATATTATGTCTACGTCTTGTTGACTAAGAAAATGCATATAGATGCACATTCCAATTCTTGAAAAGCTTTTTAAAGTATGCACAAGCAAACAGCACTTTAAGCTGTAGAGCAAAGTCCTTTTCTGAGGAATAGTTTTAAAGAACACAGGTGACTGCCCTACTGGCATTTCCGTCTTTCCCATCCAGCTCAAGAGAATAGCGACAGCATGTTTTGGCAAGTCTAAGAAGCCTATTTCTTTATTACTTGTAAATTAATTCCATAACAAAATGCAGTCCATGCACACATGGTTGGCCTCTTTCATCCCTCATACAGACATACTGATGTCAGTAACAGTAATACAGCATCAATGTACGTATGGCATTAATTACATCAAATAAAAAACTAAGCAAGGATCTGAAATACAAAAGCCACTATTTACTACATTAAGACAGACATAAAACCGGCTAATGCTCAAGCGGCAGAAGCAAACTAGTACATCTAGGGAGAGGAAGAAACATCCATGACATATCCCAAGTATTTTGCAGTTGGTGTAGAAGAAATTAACTGATTTATGGCTGGACACTATTCAGTTTTGCATTAGAAACAGATAAAAGTGCCTTAGGATCTGAAATAGCACTGACTTGCACTGATGCTCTCACCTAACCTTTACAAAACTCCTTTTGGTTTTTACTACTGTAGTATTTTAAAATTTGGAATTTTAAAAGTAATGTTTCTGCTAATACAACAGTGTTGATAGACACTAACAGATACATGCCAACATGAAGATGCCTTGTATCAAGAAAGGGAATGTGCTGTCCAGGATGCACTGGGACATGTGCATTCAAACTGGCGAAATTATATTCATAGTAAGAGTGAATAGAGACAACATCCATGAAGGCACAGATGAGGTGATGTAACGCATGTGAACAGATAGAGAGTGGCGAATTCAGGCTTTAGAGTCAAATAAATTAGGGAGCTTGTCATGAAATGGAACGGACTGGACCCCAAAAAAATCAGCACAGAACAAAAAGGAGGGTCAGAAGAGAAATGAAGAGATTGTCACGTAGGGGTGCTGTACACAGACCTGTCTACTATTCAGATGGATCCCAAGGAGATGTGCAGGGAGGATGACCCCAGGGAGCATATAATGCCTGGAACAGAATGGAGAATTGTAAAACCTGCCTCAAGTAAAGGCAAATGCAACGTATGTGTCACACAGAGTGCTGCATTGCATGGGGGGGAGAAAACAAAAATTCCCAGGTCGGGACAATGTGCTCTGTCTGCAATGTCTTTGAAACGGACAGTTCCTTGAGACAAAATACTTTCAACTCCAGGATGATCCTATTAAAATTAAGAAATTTAAGTTTTATTTAACTTGGTAAGTTCAGACATTAACATCTTAAACCTGACAACATTTATCTTGGAACCAAATTGATTTTTATTTCTACTAGTCCCACAGTTTCAATATTCAGTATGCCAGAAAGTTCTTGCATTGATTTTTGACCAGTTCCCTAACAGAAATTGTAGATCCCAGCAGCAAATAGTGTTTGGGCTTTCTGAGAGAGCTTGGGAAGGTAGTTTGGGACAGCAGGACAAACATATTATCTTGATGTTCCTGCTAACTGATGGGTTGTTATTAACTGTTGAACTGCTTAATTAGGTTTTATAGTTAACAGCCTGTTATGATTAGAGGGGACAATGCATGTGCGTTTTTGAGCTATTGTTTCAAACCATTTGCAAATTCAGAAGAAGCATCACTCAATTCACGCTCGGGAGGCTCTATCGGCAAGCTGAAAGGAGAGCAGCTTTCTCTTCTACAGAAGAAAACTCTCTTTAGGCATGAAGTGGGTGGATTCCCCAAACCAACTACATCCCCCTAAAGGACAGCAGAGCACCCTGTTTTGCCACACGGGGCCCTGATGGCTCTTATCCTGCCCTGCAGTGTCATCCACATCCCCAGGTCTGACCTTCACTGCATGGCAGAGATCACTGGCCAGCTGACGAGGGCTGAGAGTATGGTTTCAGTAGAGTAATTTCACTGGACTCTGGCACCCCAGCTTTGTTTCCGTTTTCTGGGAGTTAAGTCTCACTTGGTTCACCTGCTTTATAAATGGCATTTTCCCCATGCATCGCGATGGCACAGCACAGTCCTTTCCTGCTATTTTAGGCTCTTTCATACTCTTTTTTAGAATTCCCATACAGAAGCTCCTTTCTACACTTTCTCCTACTTACCTTTTCTAGTCACCAGCTGGTACTTTTCATCTCTTTCTGGAAACCACTCAGTCTCCCAATTTAGTCGCATGTTCACTCCATTCCTCCTGGCCAGCTGCCATACCTTCCAAGCTTACTTTGTCGTTCTCCTCTTAAAAGCCATGAAACCCTTTACACAAACTCTGCTAGATTGTCTAGCAAACCCATCTCCTCCAGAAAGACAGCAACTGATAAAAATTTCAGAAGGTACCATCAACTGCCTATTGAACCCACCACTGCTTGTTGTCACCCTTTCCTCTTACTTCTTGTATTCATCATTTCTCCTCATTTTTATCCGGCCACACAACTGAGAGACCATAGCTGCACTCTTGATTTTATAATTATACAAACAGCGCATAACTACACATTGTGAAAAACTCTCAAAGAAATCCTGTTAAGTGAAGATAACATCGTAGGCTGCTCAGGGGGGAAAAATCAGGTCAAGTTACATTCTGCATAACCTTCACAATCCTCTTTAACACAAAGATAATACTGGGCTAAAGAATATTTCAAGCAGTCTGATTCTTCCCCTACAACTATTCAGATCTGTTACACAAACTCTTGCCCCGTTTTATACAAGCAGAGGTCAGCAGAATCACCATCTGTACTATACAGCTGAAACAGTGCTCCATGCTCCCTCTACATCCTGTTCTAAAACCCTGGAAGGGCGTACCCTCTCCTTTGTGAGAAAATGGACTTTTATGTAAAATGCAGACTGCTAAGGAGTAAATTTCACAGACTAGCCAGTAAAAGAAGAGTTCAGTTTCTTTCCACATTGAGTCGTGACCTTTCTTCAGGTGGAAATTATGTACAATATGAGGTAGACATACACCTACTGAAAGACAGAATGACTCTTGCAAATTATTTCACTCAGCCTAGAGAAAACAGGTAGTAATAATTTTCATTAAATACAGCTCTATGCTAGAGTTGATCCCACGACACAGCGGTTAGAAGATCTCGGTGCAAATTCTCAGCTGCTGCTATTGTTCCATTGACTTCAGTATTGATTGATTTGAATTGTACCTCACATCCACGGATTCTGCCTCTAAATCCTGTTGTCCGAAGCATTGAAAATATTGAAACTGATGTAACGCTAAACAAATTCCTCAATTTTCTCTCTCGTCACCAAATAATACCAGAACTACTTTAATTAATACAGTCATATAATTACTTGATGACATAAATCCCTGGCTATGTACAGAACAGAAACTCTGCACATTTCAGCTCCATGGGAATGGCACAGAATGGATTCCAGACAAATAAGTTTTGCCAGCTTGTTCGGGACATAAGGCCAGTATTCCTCTCTATTTCACTTGTTGCTGTCAGTCGGCTGTCGAAGACACAGATTTTTCAGTAAAAAATAAAATCAAGGCATTAAATCATTAAGAATTGTTTTGGCATGTTCAAAGCCTGTTTTGGCATGTTCAAAGCCTGTTTTGGCAATCCACGAAATGATACGAAGACACCAGGATCCATTAGGCCCCCCGCCTGGGAAATATTGTTGAAGACAACACAAGTCTTACGCCTCACTTCTCTAATAATCTTCAACAACTTGGCCCTTATTTTTTTTGCCTAACCCAGTCCCTCTACATCTTTTAAGCAACGCTTTCACCCTAGTGATTTGAATTAGAGCAACATCCAACATGTAAGTCTAATGAATAAGTTTCACCAGTTGCAAGCTCCCTACTGCAGGTTTTCCTGAAAGTTCTAGAACAAAAATTTGTTGCTAATTAGATGTTATTTATGAAGATGGAAGACAACTGAAATGCTTCAGTTGTCAACCAGTACATGCAACTTTGCTTCCAAATTGAGGCAGTTTTAAAGCACACCCTCCAAGAAGGCAGGAGTTCAGTCAAGTTGTCAGGCGCCAACCAGTAGTGACCACACACAAACTGAAGCCTTTTCCCACATGTGCAGGCCAGACAGTCATTTTTCTGAGCTATAAATTAATGCTCTGGGTTCTTGACAGACATGATTTTTCTTTATTTTTTTTTAAGTGCCGATTTTCTTCAGAAACCTATTTTGTACTATGCTTGCTTTAAATGAAGACTTCAGAAGGGGTTTTAAGAAAGCCTCTGAAGAAATTATTCTGCAATAAACTGGATTTACATGGTAAGCCGTGATTGCACATGTGCATCTGCTGCAGTCCAGAGACTGCCAGAATTCACAAAAAGTAATGCTGCTCTCCTGCTTGCCAGACAAACACACAAACTCTTTGAAACAGTTATATGTGAAACATTTTGTCTAAAGGGCAAGGAACATGTTATCATCCACGTATGATATTACTAACTGCAACTAAGTACATGCATCTAAGAAAGCGACTGCACACCGAGTGCTCATTTAAGCACTTAGTGCCTTGAGATACCTGCTTTGGGACACAAGCAGCTTGACGAGTGACAGCAGCTCTATCCAACCCAACTGGAGGTATTTAGGAAACCCAAAAATGAGGTGCCACACGTCAAAAATTGGCCACATGGTGCAAAGCCTAACCCAGCTGCTCAGCACAGGGGAATTCTCTGCTGAACAACAGCATGAAAACTAAAGTTAGTCTCTTATACAAAGGACAGAGAAAAGTAGGGGGTTTTATATTACACATACCTTGGTAGTCCTAAGAGTCTGGGAATTTGGAATAAAGACTCTGATTAGTACACAGGAGAAAAGAATAAAATTACAGCCAACTGCTACTTCATAAGGAAGAAAACACTTAATTCTGACTATGCAGGGATCGGTGCTACCTCCTGCAACATCCGTCTTGTTTCTTCCACTACATTCCAGTTTCTTACTACGACTACAAACATTGTCACTGTTTTCTCGGGCTCCATTGCTTCTGCTTTCTTCAGAGCCAGTCTTGGTAGAAATCATCTTTCTGCTGCTGCTATAAAGGCTGCATCCGCCAGCCACAGACAGTGCTGACAGCTACAATCAGGTCAAGACTGGGATGCAGTTCCTATAAAAGGAGTAGGAGTCTTGATGCTGATGTTAACGGCGGCTGGATCCAGATCCAGAAGTTCTAATTTTTCTGCTGGAAGCCTTCCAAAACCTCCCATGTCTAAGCTCAGGCTAAAAGAATTAAGATAGCCTGACTAACCAATAAACCATCACGTACACATGCGAATGCCTATGAAAGGAAAAAAAAGCCTTTTTGCCCTTAGTGTCCTCGATCATCCTTTCTCCTACTCTTATCTGACTGTCAGGTCCCTTACATAGGCACGGCATAGCACTGTGCACAGAAACGTTCATAAATGATTAGCGGGTGTAAAAAACCGACTGTTATATTTTGGTGTAGCGCCCGCTGCGTACTTATTTGCACAGGTGTGAGTGACGATACAAAGGGAAAGGCAATGGTGAATCCGAGAACCATTCGGCACTCACGCCGGTGCGCTGCTGTGCTCCGTGCTCCAGTAACGGTCTGTCACCGGCTCTGCCCCGACTACGTATTGTGCGGATACTGAAGAGCAGCTGCCAAAGCCGCAGCATTTTCTTTCCACCCTCTCGCCAAGTGCACCTGCTGCCCGGAGCCCTCGCTCCGCTCCTGCCAGAGCTGCTTGTTGCTTCTATTCTGTTATTTCCTCTCATGTCTGAAGTGCATAATACATTCCCCTTCGGCAGTGGCAGAAGGAATATTTAATCATTTTGATTAGCAGAGGATGGACATTGTTGGTCAGCAGCTCACAGGGCTCGTGCCACGTTTTGTTTTGTTTGCCCGGCTCCACCTTCCCTGAGACCAGATTCCGGACCTGCAGATATCTGAGGTGGATGTGGGAATGGAGTGGTCTACCTGCACCTTGTTGCAGCACTGCGACCTCTTCTGATGGGCATCTACAGATTGCTGCTATTTTACATCCCTGCTGCTACTGCTGCCTTTATGGATCTGCTGGTCATTTTACACTTCCTTCTTCTATCACAAGCTTTCCAAATCTGGATTTTCCCACAAAAGCAAACACTCCTTTCAATTTGAAAATACAACCCCTACAGCCATCTCTAATTGCTGCAGAGTTCAAAATCATCCGTCCTCATCATGTAACAAAAGGAAAATGACACAAAAAAAATGTAAAACCCGCACTTAACCAATGCTAATGGCCAGCACCACAAAAACAAGCTGAACTTATGAACCATAAGCCTCGTTTGTCCTTCACTGTGAGTGATCTCGTCTTCTGTTGACAGGGATCCGTCACGTTCTCAGCATTACTTGAACTCAGGGGTGTCTGTCTATGAGTACATAATACAAAGCCTGGCAAACAGTCTTGAAAGTACAAGTAGTCGCACTCACTGAGATCCAGTGAGCCTGCAGGGAGCAAGCTGCTTCACTCTGAGGAGCACGAGTCTTTCATGACAGCCGCTAGCTTTTTCCTTTCTTAAAATAAAATAAAACAAAAATTAAAAAAAAAAAAAAAATCAATGGCACAACTGCACCATCACTGGTGCTAAAAGGATCAGGCCCCGCTGGTGATTTCAGATGTCGCTCATTTACTCAGAAATTAATCCTCCCTCCCCTCGTATTCAGAGCCACTTAACACCAACCAACAATTATGCCATCTGATCACTAAAAATAAAATAACTTTTCTTCTTTGTCTCTGAATGTATTCCTTCAGGACCCATTTTTTTCTGCTGTTCAGTGAGCCAGAGAGAAAGATATTATGAGTTCTGGGTGTTTAACAAACAACGCGACATGCCACACACTTGAAGAACACAAGTGCAGGTCTTCAGCTTTCACAACAATGGATCTCGTTTTGGGGGTAAAAATAAAAGGCACGATTTTAATTTATCTTTTCGTTAAGTAAGAAACGTAGTCATAGTCACCCTAAGAACACTGAAATACAAGTCACGCCCTGTCCAGAGAACAAACACTGTTATGTTTTATGAGCAGTGTTGAAAAGATAAACTGCATTTTTTAAAAAAACAAACACACATGAAAGCCCAGAATAAATGTTATGTTACTCTTGGTACATATGTAACAATTAGGGGCTAGGTCTTACAACCGTTATTCCCAACAATATCAATAGGATTAGTGAGTAATCCTCAGAGGGTTTCAGGATCAGACAATAGTGTTCTGCTCAGTTTTCATATAACAACATATCTCAACACATCTTTCAACATCTTTAGCCAGAAAGTAAATTGGTCGTGTAGCAATTCTCCACTAAGGTAAAACAGAAAGGCTGTCGTACCTCTCTGCACAGAAAGGCACCTTAATACTTAATGTGATTAATTGAGGGTAGATTAATGACTGAGTCAACAATAATTCCCATACGGAGTGTTTGCATAGGAGTGTGTGGGTATGCTAGCAGTAGTATACTTGCGTGCAAAAATCAAACACAAAACCTGATCACATGTTCACAGCTGGAAACAGTGTTAGGCTTTATTCAGTAAGGTATAAGGCACTATCATTTAGCTCTCCCACAGCAGGAGGAAAAATGGTGCCACAGAAGAGAACTATCACATCAGACACACTCCAGGGGTCTCTTTTACCTACATTGTTCCTCTCCCAAATGTAGCTCTTTAAATTTTAAATAGAAAAAGAACACACAGAAACATTGTGCGGTACAAAAATGGCACGGTGAAAAAAAAAAAATGTGGAAAACATTTCTCATTAAGCAAGGTAAATACCCTAAAGTTCACACGTAGCTTTGATGGTGCAGTGTGTGCCTTTAAGACTTAAAGAAACACCCACATCAAAGTGTTGTCTTAAGATGGTGGGGCTTTAGTTCAAACATAGCCAAGTTGTACAATAGATGATGTGGCGAATGTCTACACTATTTTTATACTGAGTAAAATATGGAAAAAATACAGGCTGGACAGCACATTTGACATTTGTTTCCATTTTTAAAATTTAGAGAGGATAACAAGTGTGTATGGTCATATTTTTACAGCGAGCTATGCCCAAAATATCAGCTCAGCCCTATACTTCTTACTTGTATTTGAAATACTGCCTGAAATGTTCAGAAGGCTAAATACACAGAAACCTAGCAGAAACACTGGCAAAGCACAAGAATCTCACAAGTGTAAATACATACAGAATATATTTTTTTATTCTCTGTGCATTTTTCAAGGTAGAAAACGCATTCTGAGAATCCAGATCTATATCGCTAAGGAAGAGATTTCCTATAGAAGATACCCAGTATATTTCTCTCTCATCTTGCTTATTCGTGTGTATCCATTTACCAATACAGCTTCACTGTACGTTTTTTAATTCCAGTTCGCACAGACAACAAACGTGCTTCCCTTCATCCCGCACCTGAGCCCGCGCCTGGCTCCTGGGCAGCGCGCGAGCCCCACTGCCTCTCGCTGCCAGGAACAAGGAGACCCTGCGGTCCCCCCATCTCCTGCCCCACCGCTGCACCAACCATGGGGGAAAAGCCATACAGAGCCAGTGGAGGTGCTTTGGAAAGCAAGCGGGACGTCACTCACCTGAAGAACACATGCTTACCACACATCAGCGAGAAGAAGTTGGTAGCACTCAAAAAACTTTGAATGTACTTAAACCTACAAATGTCAAGCGTTAACCATTATCAGAGCTTTCTAGCATTGGCCTCGTTTCAGCAAGAGGAGGCTTTGGGAAACAATGACTGCTTTTGGAAATCCCACCTATAGAATATTTCACTATTAGCATTAGGCACTCCTTCTGTAGGAGATGCCTAGGATTTTAACGATAGTGCCCTAAGCAACTATTGTTTATTATTATATTTATCACATTTAGTGGAAATTGAAATACAGCTGAAGAAAATAAACTGTTGTTCGCATTGCCTAATACATTTGTCAAACATCAATACAAGCCACTTGAAATGATAGTCTGTGTAATTAAAAAAAAGAAATGAAAAAATGTAAAATTACTCTTTATCTAAGAAAGCTTAAAAAGTTCACAAGAGAAATATTGTCAGAGTGCAAACACGAACTGTCAGACCTGCCTTCTCTGGTATCAAATTCTGAATAAAAATACATCCATTAAACAAAGGTTTAAAGATAAATTATTTAAAAATACATCAATAAAACATTAAGCAATGCTGGTTGCTAAAGAAATATCCTACAAGGCCAGGCAATCATACCGTTAGACACCTTCCTTAGCCATGATGAAATCATAGACGAAAAAAAAATATATATAAACCATTTCATGTAGCTCAGTGATGTATTATTTGATAGGGAACACTTTACTGCGAGTGTCCATTAACTGATGCTTACACTGTAACTCACAGTATATGACATCCATATGAATCTCAAATGAATTCACTACTATCAACGCTGTTTAAATGAATACTGTGTGGATTGGGGCTCTTTTTTGAACAGATGCAATCTGCTCATGTATGATGAGCTATATCTGAATTGAAGGGCTTGCAGTGTACTGGGTACAAGGAAGATACAGAAACTAGTACGAGAGGTTTAATCTGGCAGTGTAGGGAGATCAGGAAGCGTACGTATGTTCTATGAACGGTAGGGAAAAAGCAACTGCAGCAGACGACAAAAATCAGATCTTCGCAATGATATTAAAAGCAACAGGAATGCATACACAAAGAATAAGAACTGTTACTGTGTATTGACAGAAGAGAGAGAAACAACGCACCAGAGGGTGAGAGAAAGATGTTGTTGGGAAAAAAATTTGGAACAGAAGGAAAGTGAACAGCCTTATGGTGTGTAAAGATTAGGTAGTGATTGAGGACATATTGGAAAAACAACCTGTGAGAGACTAATTGTGACCAAAGATAAAGATAATAAAAGGCCTGAAAAAAATGGCAGAAACAGATACAAACTCTTTCAAAGAGAATAGCCTGGGGCCAGTCTAGCATCCCAGGACAGGGATTTCTCTGGGAATGGCCCACACCAGATGAGGAGAATAGAAAGAAATGAAACAGGTCTGCCACACAGGAAGAACAACCTGGTTTTGTCACAATTAGCCAAGCAGAGAGCAGAAACAGTAAAGGAACAGCCAAAGAGTTAGGGCTCAGTCCCACAGAAAACCATTACTTTTTATTCCGAGAGCCTGCCAATTGAGCTAATCCTGTAACCAGCCATGCTGGCAGTCACGATCCAACTCTATAAAGTATCACTGGAACTGCTGCTGCTGCCACTTGTAGCTCAGGCTGCTCATTCTTCACTTCACAGTATTTCTAAAACAGATTGTCTTGGGCTTTGTAGCGTTTACTCAACAGGGAGACGAGCAAAGAAGGAAAAGATGTTAAGTTCTGCTACCGATGGAGTTCAGAAGTAGGACTGGTTTACTTAAGTCGTCTGCCAGAATTGACGCTGCACTTTTTAATGAACATATCATTTTAGGGATTTATTCCCCATAAGTGCTGGTTGGCATAGAAATAGAGTAGGTAGCCCAAACAGGCCGAACCACTCCTTCTCCATAAACGCAAGCACGTGCACACACACACAAAAGAGTGAACTGCAACATGAAAATGGCAGTTGTTAGGAGTCTGTACTGCTTTGTCCTGCCTAGGCCATGAGCGATTTCAGTTTTACATCAATCTGCAATCATCAAAATAAACATATTTACAGAAAAGGACAAAAGACACGCAATATACAGAGGAGAGTGGCATTCCCTCTTACATTATTTTTTGGGGAAAAAAAGGGACCCTGAAATACTCTTATCTTTCCCGTATGTCTTCATAAAAGCACAATAGTTGTACTTCTTTTGTGCCAGCGTTTTTAGAAATTGCTTTCTGCCTTTCTTTTTTGATGGTTTCCAACCTTTCCGTTAAGGTAGCTACTTTCTCACAGAGACATATGCCAATCTTCCCTCAAGATAAATATCCTTGCCAGAACAATAAGCAGAACTTTTAAAATTGCCATAAAATAAAGCCTGTTCTAAAATAAATAGTGTTTGATACAGAGTTCAACAATTGAAGACCTGGAGCAGTTTGCCCAGGCATCACCGGTTCACAGCCTGAGCACAGCTCTGACATACTTTGTCTCTCTAGTTTTGAAGATGGCAACACTGGATCATTGTCGCTCATGTTCTCTGCTCTATGGACTGCTCGGATAAAACACCCACGGAAGTCATCAGAAGAGCTTTATGTAAGGTCTTCAAGACTGGGACGTGGCAGCCACATCTACATTAGCAGGTACCGCAATCCACAAAAAGCAGCCCTCTAGGGTGCAACAGCTGATGCTGAGGACCCCGCGCGTAATTGGGGACATTTACTTGAAAACTGTTTAGTCTCAAAACTGAACGCCCGTTAGCGGCGCGTGCATATGCGAAGCGTACCGTTGTGCTTAGTTTCATGCAGTTCACGGCCAGTCCAAACCGCTCCGCACCGTGAACCAAAGCACGGGATATGGGGCCAACTGGAGATGCACTTCAAAAGCACGCTCCTGATCACCACTAAAACCCTGGAGTGGAGACACCTGCTTTTGGCTGTCAGGCTTTTTGTACAATTTAGTTAAAACCGTTTCACACCATATTTAAAAAAATACATGAAATCATCGAAAAACTGAAATCTAGAAGGGGGGGAGGGGAACATCCTAACTGTTCCATAGTTAATGTTATATTCAACAGTAATTACTTAACACATACAAAGCTCAATTGCATAACCTACAATTCTCCCACTTTGTGCAGGCTCCTTTGCTTCTACTTTAAATAAAAGAAATTCTTTTCATTTTGTCAAGAAAACTTTTCTCTACCTCACTACTGCATGACAAGGGAACAGATGGCAATTTAAGGGGAGAATTTATGAGAGCCACAATCTTAATGTTGCATAAAGAAAAGAAAAAGACTCGCATCAAAACCACTGACAAATGTACTTGCTAATATTAATGCACTCCCCATTCATCCAATATGCTTCCTAATTGCTTTTCTGTACATAATAATGTGGCACCTGCTGCTCAACATTGCAAGCGCATCAGGATTTCTCCAAAGTCAAACAGCTCTGCAACTGGCCCTCTCCCAGTGATAAATGTAGAGCACTGTATCACGCACAGTTCCTGTCAGTGGCATAATTAAAATTTTATACTTACAGAAAAAGATAGTAAACAATCAGTTCTTAAATGGATTCACAAGAGGAACTCTTGTTACAGCCAACTTTATAATTAGTATGCATCATGTAATGCTAATATATCCATGACAAGAAAATAGGAAAAATGTAGAAACTCAATTGTTCTCTTTAATGCAATGTTAAACTACACAAAAAAATGAAAGCAATCAGCCTATTGTTATTTCAGTCTTCTATTTCTGCTCTTCATTTTCCATTGAAAATAGCTCGGCACATTTTGCACTGGAATGATGGTCGCTCCCTAGTGCCACATCTCTGGAATTTTCAAACAGCCACTAGGATAGGTTTTAGCTTTATGATGTTTATTCATTTTAATTTTACATTAGACAAAAAAAAAAAAAGTAATTTATTTTTAACAGAGTCAGGGCCAAAACACACAGTCTTTATTAGCTGACAAAACTCCCACTGACAAAGATATCCAAAACATTTAAATGTATTTTTCTCCGATGTGGTTATGCATCATCCAAATTGTGACATGCTATAAGCAAAAAAAAAAATAAGCATTCGCATCAAGTGTCCTAAATTAACTCCTGAGCCTGACAACAGTAAGCAGAACTGAGATGCCATATGCTTTCTGTTTCATAGTGGTCACACTTCTATCTACCTGATATAGAATACACATATATATTTGCATAATGTATGTACATTTCAGATTATAATCTGAATATTTGTAATAAAATTTCAGTCTGCATAGACGCACCTTATATATTTTTGCTTACAAATATGCTGTTTACACTCATGCATGCTCATTCAAACATATGCACATGCATACACTTTTGCTTAGTTTTCTAATTGCTTTTAAAAATATTGATAGAGTAATTTTGGAAATATAGCTATATAAGAGTCGGCTCTGCCCCAAAAAGTCATACCCTGTATACGTGCAAGTCTACAATCATTTAGCGCTCCAAAGTTTAAAGTAAAAATACATGTTTTGGGATGCATATTAACTAAATCAGTGGTTTAGCATTTTTAAATGCAAGCTAGGTACTATATTTAAGAAACTTTTTTATTCATGGCTTCTATTACTTTGATTCATAATAATATTTTAATTATCTTCTGAGAAACAGGGCCAGAAAAATATCCTATAGCCTATTCAAAAAAACATTTTAAAATGCTATTATTTATGATATTACCAGCCAAATCACAAGCACGGGTTTGCAAAACAATGCTTCCATCCTTTTTTAATGGAAACAATGTGCAAAAATAATTTGGAGGAGAAATATTTTCTAGAACAAAATACGAAAAAAAAGATGTACTTTTTACAAATGTCAGTGAAATATAATACATGCTTGGAATATGCGTTGGCAGGGAGACAATTCAAAACGCACTCGATTCACAAAGACATACTGGTAGCCTGCTTAGAATATAATAGCCAATATCTAAATCTTTTTTATCTTCACTTGGTGTGATGATGTGCATGCCAAAAATTAAAATACCCTTCCAAATCACTGCTGCTGCGTTACAGAGAGGTAAAGGTTTCTGAGCTGTGAGGCAATCCAAAGGTCTGAGACATACTTGCATTTACACAGTGTTCTTTTCTCTGTGCTTTTCAAACAAGAATTGTGGAAGATTATCTCCATTTATAGCTTCAACATTTTTATTGAGAGTGCTATTTCTTCAAAGGAATATTGCAGAACATCCTTTAAAAATGTTCAAGAATCTGAAAACATGAATAGCAATGAATCCCTTCATATATAAACATACTCAGCGTCCGCCTAACTAGAGCTATCAAAAGCTTCATTCTTACAAGCAAGTGAAAAATTCTGAAGTCAGACTCCTATCACTTAGTTACAGAAATGGCCCTATTTCAAGGGTCAGAATTGCATCGTCAAAACAAGAAAAAGCAAATATTTTTCTTATTCTTTTTTTAATGTAATTCCCATGAACAAGATCGTCACAGAGTGTAAAGGAAATCTGGAGGTGACCTCCAGTATTTTTTCTGAAGACGAGTAAAACAACTGCTGGGTTACAGGTATGTGGAAAAATTTATCATTTCAGCCTTTAGTAATCTGGGAGAATATGGCTATGTAAAAAAAAAAAAAACAGACAAAAAATGCACAACCCCAAGAATTCAAACGAGGGAGCAACATAATCTGTGACTGGGAATACCTTTTATTGCTAAAGGATGAAACTGGCTCACAGCACACATCAATGCAATCTCCACCACACTCCTGAAGTTTCTTATATGGATTGTGACAAGGAAATACAGGCGTTAGTACAGGCAATGGGGAGGGGACGCAAAATAAATAAATAAAAAATTTAAGAAACCCTGCTTTGCCAGTTTGTTTTCTGTGATGGGAAGAGCCATTCAAGCAATTGGTCATCCCAAGATGAAGCCAGGAACACCAACAAACTTTGACACTTAATTGTCCATAAGTCCATTCAAACAGATGGGCGAACCCAGAAGAACTGCAATCACACGTGCAAAATTGTAGCCTTTGAGAACAGGAGGCAAATCCTGCACACTGATCGTGTGGGTTTATCCATAGTATGACAGTCAGAGCTGTAGGGATCTGAACGTTTCCAGGTGGAATGAGAGCACACATTTGCACAACAGGTTGGAGTGGGGCGAATTCATGCCTAGTGTAACTTCACAGGCACCAGCTGAACTCCATCCAGAATAATTTCAGCCAGTAAATATAAAGAGATGATCCTTTTTCACTGCCCCCCTAATTCTGCTCTCATTGCTGCTAAAACCCAAACTCCCACTGTCTTCAGTGATGCAGAATCTGGCCTTCTCTAAAGATCTCCTAAACTGTGGGGCCACCCCCCCGCAATATTCTAAAAGCGCTGTATTCATGGTCAGAAGTAAAAACACCCGTTACTCTCCATAGCTGACGAAGGCTTTTTCAAGTGAACTAGAACAGGCAGGGAATGGCATTCCCATGTAATTAATAGGGAGTGGCACTAAAGTATTGGGTATTTTCCCCCTGCTTTACAGGATCCCTCTCAGCAGGAAACATTATGCTTTAATGCAGATTTCCTGGATTTCCAGCAAAATCCCTTGTCGATTCCCCATAGACTGTATGAAGGAGTCAGACGGCACTTGCAATTCTATTAAGCACCATTTTAGATTAACCCAACTTCCATAACCTACATATTATAACACATAAATATTAATACATTATAGTTATTTCATCTAATTAGCTTTTCATTGTTTTAACCTAAGTGCAATCTCACATCATGTTCTTCAGTTCTCTAATACTAGATGTACTCGGCACAATATGATAAATGAAAACATGTACTAAGCTAATTAAAACATAGTTAAAAATCTGTCTTAGCAGAAGCCAAACTGAACCCCTCAGTCTCTGGCAAGGACCATTTTTTAATTCTGATGATACGACTTCATGTCACTGAAAACTTCTTCATATGGAACAAGCTCCAGCTTTTACTGAATGTGGCAGCCTGCCTGCTCAGAGGACAAGCTGGTACGAACGTAGCATCCCAGATCTCCTCTGAAGAGCCATTCAAATTCAGTGTCCTAGCCTTCATCTTCAAGGCTGCCCATGACGTGTCAGGCTGAGACCGCAGCAAAGAATACTTGCCCTTTCCAACCAGGACCTCTCCTAATAAACACATCGGCGTAAACTCTTGTGAGCTTCACGGTATCTGCAGTGTTCCCTGGGGTATGACTGTCTCTGTCATGGCAGACTGACCAGTTTATTTGCTTGGGCTCAGTGCTTCACCAAGCACGGTCATACAAGCACCTGGCTCAGACACGACTTGCCCACGGTTAGCTTAAGCACGGGCAGGACCCAGCTGGTGTCCCTCTGCAAAACAGCACGTTGACCTATATTTTCTTCTCGGAATCTGTTTATTATCAAGACATTATATTGTCTCTTTAAAAATTGAACAAAAGAGTGGAAAATTTTTAGCCCTCCTGGTTACACAGAAAAATTGTATGTCCAAAATACATATTTCAGAAGGTTAGGAAAAAAAAAAAGGAAAAAACCCAACACCAACAATGTATTCATTTCAAAAAAATAAAATAAAAAAAAAATCAGGTGATTTGCAGCCCTACCTCATGATTTTTTAATGCTTGGGTTTCCAACAATGCAAATGCTATCCTGAGTAATAATAAAATTTTAAAGCAACAACACTGATGCCTGCAAAGAATAGGAAACCCAGATTTTCTGGCAGAAGGGCCAGGAGTGTGGAACATACTGTCACAACTTATTAGAGAAGTCGCAAATCTTGCCACGTTCAGGGCAATATAAGACCCCTCACTTCACAGTAGTTCAAATACCTCCAGGGTACGGGTAAGAAGAGATAAGAAGGAGAAGTTAAAAAAAGAAAAAGAGAGAAATGAAAAAAATAGTTCAACTGAGTGACTAAGTAATCATTCAAAAGAAATATAGATAAAACTCTTGCAACTTCTCACAGAGAGAAGAGAGATTGCAAAAACACGAAACATTTGTTTTCCAGTTTTTTTAAATAGGGTTTCCTTACAAATATCTTCCCACCTTGGAGAGCATTTCAAGTGTATAAATTTAACTTATCTTATGCACATACATGCACTGAAGTCACTATCTAAATATTAAGCATATACCTAAAGCATTACTAAATATGGATACCCCTCCCAAATAAACATAGTGTTGGGCATTCTTAAATACTTTCCAGCACCGTGACCTTAGCTTCTCCAGTGTTACTGTGTGCTAGTACATGCGACTGACAACTGATAGGATCTTCTACAGGACTTCTGCGGAGCGTTTTCAAAAAAAAAAAAAAATCTATTCTCCCTTTCTCAAAACAAATACACTCCTACAAGTATTATCACTTGGTAAAATTCTTCTTTGGTGATTCTGCTCCTTTTAGGATTTTCTAAATTGGATTTCATTTTTATTTAATCCTCCCCCCCCCCCCCAAAAAAAAAAAATCATGCAGCATGCAGTGTAAATACGAGCTCAAATTTACAAGATACATAGCAATAACATGTATGCATTTAGAAGTTTAATCTGCAAAGGCTTTTTCACATACATTTGGGGAGGACTTCCTCTAAGAATAAAGATGAAGGAAGAGGCCTTTATGTCTGATGCTTTCCAGAAGTAGGTAGAGCAGAGAGAAGACTCTTCTCACCTCATCTTTCTGTCAGACCTGTTATCTTATTATCCCATCACAGGGTAAATGAAGGTTGTGATATACTTTCACAGTCCACTAAAAAATATGTCATTAGCCAATCATATTTTAGTATGCCAAGAAGAAAAGAAAAAAAAAAGGCAAACAAAACCCCCATTTTGACAGATTTTTCCCCATATTAGTCAAAGCTTTGAAAAATTCTGTAAGAACTGGTACCTTCAAACTGGTTCAAAATGTGTTGTAAAATTATTATAACACATAAGGAGTGTAGTTATTTAAGGTAGAGCCTTTCATGTCAAACAGTGCTCCTTGTCAAAGCAAGTGAGTCCTCCTTTAGGTATCATACTGATAAAATAACTATATGATATTTTACAATTTAATATGGACAATGATTCAGAAAAAAAAATGTTTTTCATGTTATTATTATTAAATCCATGTTAAATGTATTACGTGCTATGTGTCATTTTCTACCAGCTCTGCCATTAACTCCATAACAGCTGGTGCTAACTGTACTAAATTGTAATATAATGAGCTCATATATTGCTAGCAATTACAGAGTTAAGTTGAATAAATCCTCTGAGTACAAAAATAAGTCTGCTTTCTATCTAGCAATAAATTAAAGATAACACCTGCCTTAATTTAAAATTGCCAAGGTTTTATAAATTTATATAATATATATAAAATATATACATACACAATAGCAATAAAGAAAAATGCAATTGAAACAAATTCTCAAAATTTGTTTTATTCCGCTATACCTATCTCACATTTGTCACATGCATCACCACAACAAAGGATTTAAACGTTGGTTGCGCATTTCTGGCTTATGTCATATGAAAACTATAGTGTTAAAAGTTAAAAATCCTAAAGGTAAAGACCACGCCTGGTTATTCGTTTGTTGCACAGTTTTGCTATGCACTTCCTAGATCTTGTGACTTTAACATCATTTTAGGATGCGATGCTACTGCTGGATGCAGTTCAGGACACTCTTTAACGTTAACCGTGGGCACTGATCCTCCTCACACTTGGTTCTTTCAGCTGCTTTTATGAAGGAGACAAAGGATAAAAGTACAGTGTATATCAAACAGCCAGATCCGGAAGTATTTCTGGACACCACAGGTCCAACGCAGGACATAGGCTGGAGACAAAAGGAGGTGCCCCCGACCCATTCAGGGAAGCCTGACGTGGCTCCCATCAATCCTGCCTGCCAAACTGGGCGTACAGGCTCAGCAGAGGCAGCGGTTCCCAGACACCAGTCACGTTGTTAGACCCACACAACCAGGAGGCCAGACAGCAATCCTTTCACCTGTTGCTTATGACAATAATATCCGTGAACAGCACAGCACACATTTGTCCTAAAGCAAGTCCTAACATGCTAAAAGAGACATCATTCAGCAGGAACCACATAATACCAATCTTCCAGTCCACTTCTTGGGATCCATCGTTACAAAGAGGAACTATAGACAAAAAGAACGTCTCGGCGCTTAGGAGTCCACTTGAGGCCTTTATAGCCGCAATAAGGCTACCCCATTGGTAACTACTATATAGGCTACAGCATCAGAGCTGCTGCGCCCACATAACTTACATCTCTCCCACCTCATAGAGGGACAGGGCTTATCACAAAGCATTGCATCTCTCACACGCTGCATGGAATACCAACACCTTTCAATAAAAAAAAGAAAAGATTAATTAGTCAAAATAGCCTTGTGCTCAGGCTATTTCAACAGCTCTAAGGGGATTGCTTACCGCCTGTAGTGCATTGTGTACGGTGACAAGAAAAGAACCTAGGTCTAGGAAAGAGCTAGCATTTGTCACCAGATTCCTTCCAGACAAGGGCATCATGACAAGATACCATCAATTGAATACAACAATGAATAGCATAATATGATGCTATCATTTTTTGTCATAAGTTAAGAACAAAGAAAGGGAACAGCCCTTTCTTAACATTAAAGACGTCATACCTGTTCTTTGGGAATACAAATAAAGCTCAGAGATCTACGGGACCATACTAGACACTCTAGTGAGAGCCATTGAAAATATTGGTCATCACGATACAAAAGTCTTTCACTGAGAGGAGGGGTCCATGGCAGACCATGCCATGAATGGGCTCACCAGAGATGCTGCACACTCTGTTGGGATGAAATGTCCTGTTGTCCACCACAGGCACCCCCTGCACCTGGGATGGAGGAGGATTCCTTCACATCGCTACACACTTTACGTTACACACTTTGTCTTGCTTGGATGCTTCACCAACTACAAACTCAGGTTGTGTGCTAGTAAATGGATTTACCCCACAGCTGTTTACATCACAAGTGATAAAGAAAAAGCATTCCTCAAAAACAACGGTTCTCCCAGTTCCACACCATCACCCACTGGACTGTCTTCCCCCTAATGATGAGTTAAACCAAGGTTCCGTGTCACAAAGGAGACAGACAACCAGTTTGTTGGAATTAACCAGCTTGTGCCAAAGAAGAACAGACATGATTAGACACCATGTCTGTGTGATAGTGAAGCAAATATACCTCTACTGTTATTAAAATATTACTAATTATTTGTTAAAGAGAGAGCAATGGGCTTGTTACTAGAAATATTCTGACTGCAGACACAGGTTCTCTATCAAAAGTTTTCTTCATTTTGGGCCATTCATTTCAAAACAGACTACACGTGAAGTAATGCTGTATCTTTCCAGAACAAGAACAGCAGGATCTGGCCCCACAGGGCCCCACGTATTTAGGGAAACAACTGGTGTTACAGAAAAAGCGTGACTGCTGGTCGAAAGAAGCATTTGTCCCTGTGAGAAGATTTTGCAAGAGTAAGGAAAGTTATAGTGCATTTAGGGCAGAAAATAAATTTTTGATGACTCTAAAATGATACATCTGTGCATAAGTATATACACATGCATACAGTGGAGTGTTAGTCTGCAAGATAAACAACAGTATTTCCTTCTGGATTGAAACCCAAGTTTCAGTAGTCCTCAGTCTTACTTGACATATGGAGTACTGGGTTAAAACATTTTAAAGTGGCTACTGATTTTGCATACCTCAAATTTTAGGGGCACAATCAAAAATGCTACTACTACTCAGCACTTTCAGGCAAATGGCACCTTTTGAGAGCACCCACATTGGGTATCCCAAGTCTGACGTCATTGAACACATTTGCCATTTCCGTACTTCCACAGGGCTCAGGTTATTGCAACAGTTTCCAGCATTTCTGGCCAGTCTTACCCAATCCCAGTGTACTTACAAACTCCTCAAACAAATCTCAAGCGTGGCATTTGAGATCATGTTTCTTATCCATCATTATGAACTCATTAAGACTTTCTCTGAATCACTCCAGCAGCTTCCCTGGCATCATCACCAGAAATTAAAGCATTTTGCCCTTTCTTTGATGGAACTTCACAACTCTGCCTCTTCCCCATCCATCTACTCGCATTTTAATGCATCACTGGCAGCCTATGTAGCTTTGATAGCTATGACAACTCCCAGACTGCAAGGCCAAAATCTCCTCTCTCAAATCCCTCCTTTAGATCCCTCTCTGCCACAATATTTATAAATAATCACCTGATTCCTTACAGCCAGCTGGGTGGAATCTGGCCTTTACTACATCCACACGTATAAAATATTTATCTAAAATGCAGTATGCATAAAAATATAAGGGAAGGAAGGTTCATAAGTAGAAAGAATATATTTTATTTGACCAGTTGGTAGTTTGAAAGAGTGGACGTGTTCATTTCTTGGCTATATCAACTCATTTCATAAAGGAAATTATCTAATCCTTCCATCTCTCGCATCCATAGGGCATCTACAGCAACAGTCCTACTGTAAAAATGTATACGTTTTACTGAAACCCTCCTCTTAAACCAGTTAGCTGTCAGTTATGCTCCTGCCACATAAAGAATCCACAGCAGGAACCAGTTCTTCACATATGTAGTGCATATAAGACAATCAACCTCCACTTTGGTTTAAAGATCTAGATGTTGCTGGAGTAATACAGGAAAAAAAATATTACAACAATCAATACTGTATAAGCATTCAATAAATAGATAGAGGGATACAAACATATGAGCACATATTAAAAATATACACCTGCAAATTATCCATGTACACGTATACATGCTCAGATCATTACATAAAATGACATGTGGGAATATTACAGTAACAATGATGATGAAAGAATGTATATTATGCTGTGGATAGAGGGCTATATGCATGTTTTATTTGCTTGAGTTACAGTGAGTTGTGACTGGCTATGACATACTGCAGTCTCCAATAAACATAAACCAAGGTCTATACTGCCCCTTTAAAGACATGTTTTTCATTCATTCCATAGGACTGAAATGTGTTCTAATGCTTCTGAAGGGTTTTAATAAATATGAGTATGTATAAAATGCTGCTGCTGATTCAATTACTAAATCACTAGTAACAGCTGTGGCGCTGTGATCTTTTGAAATAAATTATGTCATGGTGATTACCTAAAAAGAAAGGTGCATTTCTCATATGATGTTGTATGATGCATTATAGATTAAATAGGGTGCGTACTGTGTATTTATTCTACAGCTTGCATTTAGTAGGAGTGGGTAGAATAGTTGAGATATACGTGTGTCATTTCTATTACACCGTATGTACATCTGTGAGAAGGACACACATATACTTTTTTGATTCCTATGCTAAATTTGCTCATTTCATCAGTCAACATTTCCTTTTCTTAGGACTGATCACGGCTTTAAGAAAAACCAGGGGTTTAGTCTCTCCGTTTCATCCAGTGCATTATCATTGTAACATTAATCTTTCTGGAATGGATTTCATTTTATCTGGTTACATTTCATGGCAATGTAAAAGTATAAAAAATGCACTTTGATTTTCTAAGGGAACATTAGCACCTAACATTAGTAAGGGGAGAAGTAAAGCTCTCACTCTAAATAAATTTAACAGACATGCTGGCATCAGAGGGAGGGCCATGAGTATGCTTTTATTTTTGCATTAACAGATTACTTTTTTCTAAAAAGAGGTTCTATGCCAATAGGATAAAGGGGTGCTCCTTCAGGAAAGGATACTTCCCACTTAAAGAAAGTATAATACATTTTTCATTATTAGAAGTAGCAATGAGTAATTTCCCTCAAAAGAGTACACCATAATTTATACACATTTTAATGGCAGTGTTTTAGAGATGTAAGAAAGTAATAGGGCACTGACACAGTCCAATTGAATATAATACAGAAGTCATTAAAACACACAACAGACCTCTTCCTAAAAGTTAAAAAATGAAAATATACAAGAAATAATTAAAGGAGAGTAGAAGAAAAAATCCTCCATTAAATGTGTTACTGTAGGGGCTTCTTTGTGTTAAGGTCAAACGCTAAGGACTATGAACAACATAAAACAATCTTTCTAATATTATAAACATACTTTCAAACACTCCATTAAACTTTCCAACCACTGGCAAAAAACTTTTATCAACTTTATGTCTTAAAAATGAGACTTTTTGTGGCAGGCCTCTACAGATCAGTATAAATTCAATCCAATTTAAAGCACGGTAACGATGTGGGCAGTCTCAGACTATTACTTTCAATGGGATAGAGTCCCTAAGGATGACATAGACTTAGTCCCATTGAAAGTAATGGGGTAAGCAATCACATGCCATTACTTTCAAGGAGACTCAGTCTATACTATCCATAATAACATGGTAATATAAATCTGTACTGACTCATCAGCATGAAGAATGAAAATGTAAAAGAATGGCAAAGCGGCAAACGTGCACCCTGAGACAAAAAACAGCCCCTTGGTTTCTCTGCATCCATAACTCATCAGTGTTGAAAGTTTATTACAGGAGAGCTAAAAAGGCATATGAACGCAAGGTGAGACGTTAAAACCAAGATGAGGCTTCAGCATTTTACAGTATTGTTAGTCTTCATGGCTCCCCACCTTTTTCTTTTTTCTTTTTTTTTTTTTCCTAGTACTAAAGTACTATACAAATAGTTCTGGTCCTTAAAGTCTTCAATTTAATTTTTTTGTTTCCTAAATCCAACAATATGAGAAATATTTGTTCATGGAGAATGCCTCTGTATAAAGTCATTTATTTTTCGTTTTTTTCTCAGTGTACAGCACCGACAGCTACAAATAGCCTCTGCAATCTTCCACTCTGCAAATCAAAGACATTAATAATATATTAAAAGGATAGATAATTCTGAGCAGGTGGACAGGGTGGTGATTGATCCATTACTGTGCAAATACCTTGGTAATGGCTTGTAAAAACTTAAGATCCACAAAACAAAGAGATAACAAAGCTCCACTATTAAGACAGACACCCAGTTATGGCTAGTAAATTTTATACAGATTAATAGAAAAGACCAACTCAAATCCTCCTCTTGATCTAACAATAATGCTTCAGTTAGCAGGGCTCAAGAGTAAAAGCCATTGGTAAAAAGTAAAGCAGAGCACCCTGCCTTGTGCCTGGGGGGCAGATACGATGATTTATTTTGATGAGGAAGTTGCCAGAGTTTTCAGTAGATCAGTCAAAAGCATTTCTACAATATTCACACAGTATCTCAAGTCCTTCTGCTGACCTGCCAATATCTTTACAAAAAATAACCCCAATAAGAGAACCTAGTTTGCATATAAGGCAACTTTTTATTTTCCATAAATGTTTATATATATATATATATACACACACCTATTAGAACATTTCTTCCCCAAAGAAGTGACAGAAAATAAGTCCCCTGGCTACTAAGCAGTAATTGAGAATCTTTGCATTCTGTAAATTGTTTAAAGGATAAGAGCTAGAGCAAATCATAGGCACCCTAAAACTTTGCATACGAATCACAGCTAGTGTTACTCATTTCAATCACGTAACTGTTTAAGAGAATTACATTGCTGTGATGCAGTGAATCAGAGTTTAGTGGTTGTCAAGTTATGATTGTCAAGGAAAACTCTAATCTTGCCGAAGCCAGCATGGATTTTGACGTATAGGGCAGGGGGATAAACCATGTTTTGAAACTAAACTCTTGCTCTGAATCACCAAAAAAAATTATAATACAAAATTTAAAATAATATAACATAAAATAGCATAATATAAAACCATAAGTACATAAATGCTAAAAATATAAGTATTATCTGAAAATTGGTCTGCAATGGTAATTTCTATTTTGCATAAGAGGTGGATAGGAGATAAATTTGGTTCAGCTTTAGGTACATAAAACCTCTATAGCTATCATAGGAGGTTTGCTGCAAGAACTGAACCCTAAGTTTTTCATCCCATAATAAATTTTTCACTGTGTGGCTACTTCATCTGCAGACTCACTGCATCTTTTAATACAGCCTCTGCAAATGCCGTTTTCTCTGAAATTCTCAAATCCCTGTAGTTAAACAGGATCTCTTACTGAAATAACTGTTGATTTGATTGTTGACACTTCACCAATTTTAGCTTGCTCTTGTAAGTGAAGAACTAGGCCAGTTCTCAAAAGGGCATATTTTAAGATACATAATCACAGCAATTTCACAAGCATAATATTGTTATTCTTATACTGTAAACATTTTAATACACTACCAGGTTTATCTGCTCTTTCCAATAGTACAGAAGATGCTGCCTTGTGCATTTCATAATCCTGAAGCTTTAACCAATTGCCGCCTTTCCTTCTTATGACTATAGCCAGATTTCAGCATCACAACACTAGCTAAAAAATATAATGAAGAAAGAACTGATGGATTAAAACAATCTTGATATGACATTTCCCTTCTTGATATATATATATACACACACTGCAGCCTCTCTCTGCCTTTTTTTTTTTAAGTAGCAGTTTCCTTTTCTTAAAAAAAAAAATCTTTAAAGGAAAAAACAGAAGAAAAAAGCTTCTTTCAAGGAAAGGAAAACGGACTATGATTCTTAAAAATTATTTAAACATTTTTACTGAGCCAAAAATATTATCTCATCATATTAAGTATTGAAATTAGACTACAAACAATAGTAACTTTGAACAGGATCTGTTTACTGAAGTCTCTAACAGTGCATATGTAAAGCACAGGTCTTAGTAGAGCAGTATGATTTTTTTCCAAAAATATTTTTCTGTCTGTTTGTGCACCTGCATCTTTGTAAACAATTTTTAAGCTATGAAAAAAGTCTTTGACATGCAGGATCACATTTTTAGAAACTGTTCGTACTGAGTAGAAATGTATTTGGTACATAGTGAAGAACAGAAAAGAGTATGTATTGTATTAAAAACATGTTTGCACTTTTAAGTGATTTAATGTTATGTATAATTTCATAAACAATAATTAATAATGACAAAGGTAATAGAATGAAGACTGCCAACTTCTGTTTAGAAAATATGCTACAGCATATATAGTACAGTACAGCTGTACTATTCAGTTGTATATTGCATCACACCATAAAATTAGATTAAAACATTATAAGAAAATATTAAGAGCATTATAAAGTTACAAAAATGACTGCACAAACAAAAAAATAAAAAAACCTCTCAAAACTAGTTTTCCTGAAGTGTTTTCCTCCCCTCCTTTCAAAAACAAAAAACCCAACCAAAAAAAAAAAAC